>JAQMYF010056149.1:4189-18577 GCA_030014195.1 Neosilurus mollespiculum | reverse complement strand
ACATACAAAAAAAAAATGAAACCCACTTCAATTTGATGCCTCACCAAGAAGCCATATTTTCACATAGAAACCTGTTTACTTTTAAAACCAGTGGTTTGACATCATTTCGATGGTCAGAATGGCTTTTTGCTACCTTTTATGGTTTTCTCTCAATCTTTCATCAAGTGTCATAAGGATTTGTAAGTCGGTTTGTATATTTTTAATGGGTGTCTATTATGCGGAATGTTCTGTGCTAACAGCAGAGTGTGAGAAAAGAGAAGTTTATTTTGGATATTTTTTTTAAACTCTCTCCTATAATTTTCACTTTACACCAATAAATTTTACATCATAATAGAGGAAAATCTGTGCTGGTTTTGACAATGTAACTTTCGAGTCAACACCACTTGTAGAAGTTAAATGGCGAGCCTCTTGACTGACAGGTGTACTGGAAAATTCTACACTAAAGTCAATACAAAATAGAGATTTTTAAAACCATTTAAAATTATTATGAGGGTCATATTTAAATCATGACTGTTTAAACACTTTTTACAGTACATCAAAATAATTTATATCACTGTGTTCACCAAATTCTAGTCTCTGAAACACTGTCAACCTCATTGCGATGGTAAATACATTTTTTAAAACAGAAGTCCAAAAGTGAGATGTGTGCATTTCCTTTTTCACTCAAAAATGTATGTGTAATTGTCACTATGGCAATCTCTATGGCAATGACCAACTGTGTCATGCACCTCATGCACACACCTGTAGCTCGTTAAAACACAAGTCATGCACACACATTGCCTCTTTGTTTGGCTCCAGACAGGCAGATGGAATATGTAATAGAATAAATATGTAAATATGTACAGATATATTTATGCATATGTATATCTAAATATGTGTAGAGCTGGGCTATTCAATTGGTGCTTTGCGTTGGCTACTCTAGTTTTTATTTTTTGGATGGTTTCACATCCAACTACTTCACATGTCACATTTCACATTTACGGCATTTGGCAGATGCCCTTATCCAGAGCAACTTACATATATCATTTTTACACAGCTGAGCAATTAAGGGTTATGGGCCTTGATCAAGGGCCCAACAGTGGCGGCTTGGTGGTTCTGAGACTTGAACCACTGAGCCACAACTGCCCTAGTAGTATAGTGATTGGTTTGGATTGATTAAAAAAAAGCATTTATTAAACATAATTTAATTAGGTTGATGTATATTTTGCAAAACGAAAATATACAGCTTTTAAACCAAAAAAGTTTTTGTTGCTTTTGTGATTTATTTTTTTACTACGAAGAGAAAGAGCTGAATGAACATCATCAAGGTGTGTGGATTCCACAATTTTCGCCAGGGATTGTATAAATCTGTTAAATACCTGGAAATATCAGCTGACTACAATTGGTTTTCAGACCACCACACACACAAACTGTTTTTTTCTCCACGATTGCCCCGCCTCCCTTTGTCACATCCTGTTGCAGCGATGGTTACAGTTAAAGCATTTATGCTTTGATTCTTTGATTTATCACCACCTGTTTTGCCACAGCTACTTAGAAACCTGTGTAAACTGTGAGGAATGTTTCTGTGTTCTACAGTTCAGCACGCCAGTTTTCAAGTATTTTCCGGCAGCAGTTGCAGCCACATCTCAAAATTTCTTCAGGAATTTTTCTAGTTATTATTATTTAGGCTAACTGGTTGTTCAAAATTGCCCCTAGGTATGAGTGTGATTGGTTTCATGTGTTGGACTGAGCTAGCAAGCTGTTCAAGTTGTACCCTGCCTTCGCCCAGAGACAAGCTCAGATAAACTCCAGCTTTCCAGCAACCCTTATAAAGGATAAAGCAATTCAGCAAATTATTGAATGAATGAGTGAATATTGTCTGTACATTCTCTTTTGTTTATTGTACTTTCTTTATGAGAGATATCTCTTTGTCTCCAAGATAAAACAATTGTTAAAACAAAATGTTTCAGAAGTGGTTAAGTATATGGTTAACTAACTTAACTAACTAACTTCAAATTAATCAAAATAAAAAGAAAGCTTATTTCAACCATTTTCCTTATTCTAGGCTCTCTCTTGTTTTTGGAGAGAAATCTTAACCCTTTGGTCTCCTCATTTGATTGGACCATTATCCCACACAAGGAATGAAACTACAGTGCAGAATGTGGTTTGTTTCTGTACTGATAAACAGCATGGAAAAACAAATCCAGACTGACAGGCACAGTTCAGAATGGATAAATGGGCATGGTTGAGCAATCAGCAAACAGAACGCCACTGGCAATTCAGTAGTCAAGAAATAGAACAAAGGTTAATATCTATAGTAACAGAAACACAGTAAACAGTAAACAATCTTATTGAATGTACTGAATGATTACTTCACAAATAGTGAGAGAGCATGGAAGCATACACAGCTATGGAAAAAATTAAGAGACTACTCTTAATGGTGATCCCCAATAAAAGTGGTCTCCTAATTTATAGCTGTATATATGGAAGTCTTAAAACACACTTATTTTACATACTGAATGTAAATTGAGTTTTGTAAGATAGGTTGTGAGAGAATGGTATGGATGTGATCTTTTTGTTTGAGCAGGCAATTATTCCCATAATAAAGGAAATTAAAGATTAAAGATCAAACCTTTGTGACTACACACACACACTCAAAAGGTCTGCATTTAACCAGGCTCAGAGCTCACCTGACCAGTATTTGAAATTGAGAGAACAGAGAAAGCGGAAGGACCGCTAAGTTGGTGCAACAAATGCAAATAAAAAAAACAGAGATTCCGTAAGGGAGGAAAATTTAAAACGTATGGAAAATATAGAAAGCTGTTTCATGTCATCCAGAAAAATGCTGATCTTGCTTGCATGTCTCAAACTGTGATTGTGAAAGGAGGTCATTTTCCAATTTATTTGAGAATGACCACGTCACTGGAACATTTTCGGCAATTTATTATACCCCTTTCTCACCGATTCAACTTTCATGCGTATACCTTTGGTACCTCGAGGAGGAACACCCCGCATTGTATATATAGAAATGGAACATTGTCTCATGTTGGACACCCTCTGCAACAATGGTTCAGGTGAAGATTCACAGCCTTTTATATTGTGGAAAAAACGTATGATCACCGGGAGCACCGTATGGTCACTGCCAGCAAAACGGTGCTTTTTAATGTTCACACGTTGTTCATGGTGGTCATACAATGCTGGAATCATTGTGTTGCCTCTGCATTTTCTCAGTGGTGCCTCTAATTAAGCTATTGCGTTAAGTAAGTGTTGAGTGTATTGAAATAAACAATAAGCCTCCCCATGACCCTAGTAGGATTCAGTGGTTCAGCAAATGAGTGAGTGAATACATTTGTGAATGAATAGCCTTGGCAAGTATAGATGCCTGCGCTGGAAGCTGGTTTAAGCTGGGAGCATGGTTTAAAAAACAAACAAAAAACCCCTCTCATTTTAATGTGCTTTTTCACTCAGGTGCGCATGTAGTATATACTAAAACAGTTAAGCGCCTCAGGCTTGATAGATGTAGTATTGTGGAAATTTTGTAAAATCACACTCAGACACTGCTTCTGAAGCAAAAGAGTTTTATTTGAAAATACAGAGCCGAGCAAACAGCTCGGGTTTGGAAAGATCTTTACTCTTCTTCTCTCCGCCTGTCCTTTTATTACCCAAAAAGACAGACCACCATCTTGTTGTAAAAACAATACATAATTAGTTAGATGAAGTAAATATGTAAGTAAGTAAATGATGTGCAGCCTGAAACCTCGCAATGGTCAGTGTCTAAGTGAACATACAAATGTATCATATGCTCATAATAGGATAAATTTCCCCCACAGTCAAATGTATTGTATTCCACAACATTTCCCTTGCTTCATTGCATAATTGTTAATTATTAGATAATGCTTGAACAAAACACCTGAGAAATACTCATAGTTTGCCAAAGTCAGTGATTCTGAAATCCTAAAATTTCAACGAAATGCCATCAAAGCTACGTAATATGGCCCTTGCAGTTGAATGAGTTTCAAAAGATGCTATCATGAAGGGAATTTGACCATTGTGATGGAGCATGCTCAGGAAGCTAAAAATAAACCATAACCATAACAATCTTGATTAAGTGTGCTTCTTATGTCAAAGAAGCATGCAGAGCTCAACTGAAAATTAATTTAAATCAGTTGGGAAAAACAGGACCATATGACTAAATTGGCTCCAAAATGCCATTATATGACACAGAGATATTTTTGTAATTCTTCTTTATCATGCTCATACCATCAAGCAAAATATTTCTTGGACACAGGTTCAGGTAAGCATCAAAAATTATTTAACCTGTCTGATCTTGCAGCATCTCTTTACTGCTCTACACTTCATGGGTTTATGTGTTCACTGGAAAGCACTGCACTAGTTCATTTAAAGAAAAGGGGAAAGTTGGCCCTTTAAAAAAGCTTGTGAAGAACCCCAAGGCCTTCCAACAGCTTGGAGAGGATGGGAAACTCAATGCAGACCTACTGAAGAAAATTAAGCAGTTCATATATCTTGTGTTTGGACAGATTAGAGAGCCTTTAGTAGACATTGCTCATGTCAAGCTACTATGCAAGATGGTAGGAGAAGATGAAAAATTAACCTCTAAGTCCAAGGTTGATCTAGGTCTCTTGACTCCATGTCACTCTGCTATCAAGACTGATGTACAATGTGTAAACCATCATGTTGCTTTGTACAACAGGCTCATCTGGCTATCACTGAGAAATCAAAGCCATATGAGGAAGGTCAAGGGTGGATTAAAATTGATGATGGCATTTTGGAGCCAATGTAGTCATGTGGTCCTGTCTTACCAACTGCTTTATTTGATATCCTCTAATTAAATGAAACCCCCTCCTACCCACTAGAGTAACAGGATGTCATTAGCTTAGTCTAGTAACTGGTTTAAACTGGTTAGGGTCACAGTGGATCTGGAGCCTATACAAAAACACATGGCATGAGGGAAGTAAAAACTCTTAATGAGATATACGTTGACAATTAGAAGCATGAAGAAAAGCCTGGACATTGGGAACCTGGCAACCTGGACACTGGAAGAAGATGCACATAGCATATAGCTCAAGCTCAAGGTCAAACCAGGGGCATTGTGTCTCTATTCCCTCATGCAGAACTAGAGAACTATTATCACCCTGTTATGCATGCAATCATTCATTCATTAATATTCAGTTCCCCCAGTGCAGCTAACTGGGTTATCAAATGCCGGCCATGTTTCTCACTGTCTATGGTGAGAGGCATGTAAAAGAACCATTGCTGATTTTCGTCAAGAGTAGGCTGCATAGCCGTCAGCGTGTTTCTGCCCTGCGATGGCCTGGCGAGTTGTCCGGGGTGTACTCTGCCCTCGCCCAGAGTCGGAGGAGGAGATTAACTGGAGGAGATTAACACTCTCAGAGGGAAAGCCACTCAGAGGGAAAGTGATATCTGCCCCATTTTACCATTTCACCGGTGATCGTGAGAGCTCAGGCAATTGGCTCTCATGGACTCCCGGCTGCGCATGGCTCGAAATCAACCTGTATTCGAACCTGCAAGTTGATAGTCGGGCACCTTGTTGATGCACCACTCAGGAGTAATCATATGTTACTTGATAAAGCATAAAATCCATGTACTTCATTAAGCTGGTATCTTATAGCTAAAAACTGAAAAACATAACAACCAGAAAAATTTAATCATTACACAACCACTGTTTTCTTGCTCAGTGAAGTAGTTTGTGTATATTAAGCTAATTTACCTTTTTATATGTTATAAATGATAATCACTGGATAAACTAAACACTTTTGGACGATGAGCTATTGAGCATTTTATCACAGTTTCCTAGGTGGCAACATCAAGGTATTGCTTATGAAACTATTAAAACATTATACCTATTATATAATGTAATATATAATGTAAAACAGTCACTTATCAGAATGATTAAGCCTTTGGCAGCAGTGGCATTTCTGTATCTTGATGTTGCTGGGAAACAATTTGAATATGAGTTACATGCATAGCTAATAGAGGCACGTAGGTACTGATATAAAATATTTTATAGAGGCATTAGATCAGTCTTTGTTATCTTCATTGTACTATATATCACTTTTGTCCTTGAGATACCCCAATCTATGGGGCATCTATGGGGCATTGCCAAAGAGTGATCAAGAGAAAGATAAAAGACATGAGACCGAACAATGCAAAAGAGCTGAAGTCCACTATTGAAGCATCTTACACCGTAACACCTCAGCAGTGCCACAGGCTTATAGCATCCATGCCACGCCACATGAGGCAGTAATTCATGCAAAAGGGGCCCAAACAAAGTACTGAGTACATATGCAGGATTATACTTTTTAGAAGGCTGACATTTCTGTATCTAAATTCCTTTTTTTAATTGATTTCATGTAATATTCAAATTTCCTGAGATTTTGGATTTGGGGTTTTCATAATCAAAATTATAACAAAAACAGTCTTGAAATATTTCACTTTGCATGTAATGAGTCTATATAATATATGAGTTTAACCTTTTAAGTTGAATTAATGAAATAAATGAACTTTTGCACAATATTCTAATTTTTTAAGTTTCACCTGTATATCCTTATAGTTTCTAAGACACATGGTTCTCAGGCCATCTTGGGTCTTTGGATAACTCTATTCCAATGAGCCTCAAGAACGTCTGTGCCAAAGGGGACCTTTGCGTTATAATCTAAAGTGGTAAAGAACTTAGCATATTTAGTAATTTCGGCAGTTCATTGTTGTTTGAGGTCATTTGTTTATGTGCACTTCTCTTAAGATTCTACAACAGCATCTCAATATTGTTGACATTTGGACTTGGACTTTTCCATTTCAACATGATGGTGTGCAGCAGCAGTTTATTCTTTGAGATGATGGTTGGTGCCCTTTCTGCTTGTGGACACACACCAAGGTGCTCCAAAGCATCAAACTGGAAAAAATGTTTTATAGAAGTTGATACACCTCTTGATTATGATCTGAATAATAATTATTCTCTTAATTATTGTGAAAGTAAGAAGTTTGTACTGAGTTTTTCTTAGGATGCACTTACTTTTTGGGAAAATAACTGCATAAAGATTTTTTTTCTTATCACACGAGGTTGATTGTTCGTAGACCTTGGTGACATAAATAAAAAATATGAATAAAGGAAAATGTATAGGTACATGGCTCTATGCACTGTGCAAATAGAAATATATTGTACTTCCTATACTTGTTGTGCATACAGTAATGGTCTGACTGTCATCAGGAAAAGAGATTTTTTTAATGACTTGCCCAGTCACTCAAGCAATATTTGGCATTGATACAATTTTAGATGAACCTAGAGAATTTTAGTTACACACAGGCATGTCATCAGTGATCACCATGACAACTGTTGTTATGATTTTATAATTAATGTTATCCATTGCCATAGTAAGTGATTATGTTATGGCTGCTTATCTTTTGTTCAAGTCTATATTGTCTAACTGTCAGTTATTTGCTGTAGGTGTGGTGGATGTTGATTTGATTGAGTAAAATCGACTGAGCCCGAGGTTCATAATTGATTTAGAATATAATACACGGGAACAGAAATAAAAAGCAGGTGTCTCTTAAACTCTTGTTAAAAGTCTACATATATACCATGTGGAATCATAAAAAAGCAAAGTAAAATTAGATTTTTAGCATTGTGTATTTAATTGCATCTATTCAGCTTACTCATTCAAGAATGCAAGTAAGGTAATTAAAGGAAAGTAAACTGTACTCTGTAAAGTTGTTGTGGTAGACTGTGAAAATTCTATTTTAAAGCGTGACAATGACATCACTGCCACCTCTGTTTTGATTCAAGCATTATTAACTCTGAATAATGTTTTCTATTCCTGAGCCAGCAAACCAATCAGATTGTGCCATTGCTATGTAGTATATAGATATTTAGTTTAACTTAGTTTAGTATAATAAAATAGCAAAACTATCAACCAACAAAAGCTCATTGGGCACATGCTTGCTAGTATATATTTTTGTATATTTTTATGTATTTTATAATTCTGCATCTGTAATGGACACAGTGGCTTAACAGTTAGCAGTTGTTGACTCAGAGCAAAAATGTTCTTGGGTTGAATCTCAAGGCCAACTAGGGCCTTTCTGTGTGAAGTTTGCATGTTTATCCCTGTGCTTGAGTGGGTTTCCTCTGGATGCTTTCCACAGTCCAAAGACATACATATTAGGTCAACTAACTACTCTAAATTGCACATAGCTTTGAATGGTTGTTTATGTTTGTTTTAATCCTACAGTGGATTGGTGACCTGTTTAGAGTATTCAACCTATAGGCTAAGGTCAGCTGGAATGGCTCTTGGTTCCCCCATGACCCTGATGGAAAAATGATATAGATGGATGCCTATCCTGAATAATCCACAGCTCAATTTCTTTCATGGTACAGTATTTTCTAGACTTACATATTTCATGAAGTGAGCAAGCAAAACTGGTGATGTGTGTACAATGAAAGGCAAGGGTAAGTACAAGGAAAGTTGCATCATGCCATAAACTTTACTACATCATTATCGCACCCAGTAAGGCTAGTTCACCCAATCATAAAGTGTGGTCTCTTTGTCAGAACTGTAGTGTAACTGTAAATTTGGTTGGTATAAGTGCACACTTATGTGTGCATGTGTGTGGGTGTACTACTTTAATTTTGATATGTGTCACCATGTCTTTCCAGTGGGGATTTTATTTCATTATTCTAATCTTATGGCAGTTTAAAGTTTCAGGTAAGATAATAATTATAATTATTTTGCAATTGTAGTATATACAATTTATTAATTTAATAATTAATGTTTAATGTATCTCCTTTCCTAATAATCGTTTAATTAGGAAATCTCTCTTTGCACACATAAGGCAATTCATATCTAATTTATCCTTTGAATTAAAAGGAATTCTGGATAAATAATAAAGTGGCTAGATAACATCAAACATATCTCATACACTCTATTGTGTACATGCAAATCATACATTCATTACCATTAAATGTACATCAGTTTGACAATGGTATATTTTAAAATGGTCAAAATTATGTACCTTATTTGGTATTCAGTTCATGCAATATAATAATAAAAAAAAGGTTTAACAAATATTACCAGGAACCTTACCAGTTTAAGGATACTAACATTATAAAAAATGTACACTTGATGGTACCACCCCAGGAATGGGAAAAAGTACAGTTGGAAACCTTAATCATTAGAACTTTTTATTTAGAAGATGCACATTTTAAGTGAAAAAATAACCAACCAACCACTACAACCACCCAAACAAACAAAAAAACTCTAATAAATAAAATAGCCAAAAGTGCTTTACAAAAAAAGCAAATAGGAACATATACATTATATTTATATTATTATTATTATTGTTTTATTATCATTTCATTGATTTAATTATTAATTAAATTAAGTCTGGGATTACAGTAGCTACCTCAGTTCTATCCTAAATAGAGCACAGACAGCTATATTGACACAAACATTTTTTTTTTTTTATTAAAACCTCAAGAATTCCATGTATGAAGGTATGTTGATGTATAAAAATACAGAAATTTGTAGATAGGCTTTTTTGCTACCAAGCTTTCATGACTAATGCCTAGGTCCCACTGGAGAGAAGTCATCAGCGATGTTGAAATTAATAAATTTTATCCCGATGTCGCCGATTTTTGTTGCAAAATTCCTGAGCAGTCCCATATTAAATTCTACTTAATATGCATCGGTGATGTTCCTGCAAATGTACACAGATGCTTATTTCAAGAAATCTTCGGGTAATGTCCTACAAACAATGTCTGTGAATAATTGGCGATGACTCACGACATTCTAAAAAAATATGGGGGACATTCTCCAATAATCGGTGAATGTGCCTGGGAATGTCAGTGATATTGAAAAGTACTCGAGGGTGTACCCACAAAGGTTAGGTGACGTATCTGTGGTATTCTGAAGGTTAGGTATCTGTGATAACTTGCGATCCATCCCAGTTGCATCTTCTTTTCAGACTTCGGAGAAGTCATTCGCTTGCGTGGTGGCATGTCGGCAGCACTAATGCAAGTGATCCCTGTATAATGTCTTAATTGTGTGCGTGTGTGTAGAATTCAGCCAATCATCAAGGTTCTTACATACCGCAGTGAAACTTAACCGATGCTTCCTGGACACATCGGGAATATGAATAGCTCGCGGAATATACAGGAATGCATCCCTGAACTATCCCCGTGTGTCTGGGAAGTTACCGGGAAGCCTCTGGATCAAGTGTTGGGAATACATCAGGAAAATTTTTCGCGGTTATCCTGAGGCATCCCGATGCTTCAGGATGGCTCGAGAAGCTCCTGAATATTTGCAGATACATCGGGAAATGTGCTCAGGATCCGAGGCTTTCCTCCATCAATTTCCTCCGGGAGTAAATCCCCGAGGCAAAAAGGCCCTGTGGAACTGGGCCATAAGTCTTTGTTTTAACAAGTAAGTTTTATTTGTTTGTTTACTTTGTAGTTGTTTTCTTTACTATGTGCCCAAAACAGCATTTCAGCAGAAGTTTTACAATTTCAGGTGTTTGTGAGTCAATTAGTCTGTAAATAAAATCATGACCACACCCATGCACAGGTTTTTACGAAACTTGGGGAGAACACTATAATACTGATGATTTGATTTTGGAACATCTGGGTGAAACAAGAAGGTCAGAGAGGCTTATACCTTGAAAACAAGTGCTATTAGACATGCTAATACTATGAAACACTAATGGGAAACTTTTAAATGAGACAATTACTTTTGACCTTAAGTGACTTTGAGAGGTGAGAGTTCAAATGTGAGAGTTTTTTCCACTAATTTGGTCATGTCCATGAACTATAGAGCACATGTAAGACAACCACATGGGTAATTAAAACCAGTTTATGGCCTATTTGCTACATTATCCATGCTGCGGGGCAGAGGTATCTTGCTTTCTGTGTGTTTCCCTCTAGTTTCTTCTGTGTTTGATCTTGATGCAACCTTAGGATCTTTAAGTACCAATTTGTTAAAACAGTGTGAAAATTGGTTATGCAGGTTGTGTCATTTTGAAGTGATAGAGAGGGGAACATGGTCACTGAAAGTACTGGAGTAAATTTATATAGTTCATATGCTAATTGTCTATTAGAAAAAATGTCTGAGTGTGAGCAGTAGATTAAGAACTAAAAAGGACATTTGAAGTTAAATGAAGTTTGTAATTTCAAAATGCAGTATGAATAAAATCAGCAGCAAAACGTTAATTTTTTTTCCTGTGGATGGACAGATTTTCATATAACCTCTCATAATAACCTTTTATATAAATTCACCAATTTAAAAGTTATTTAAACAAAGACAGACCACAACAAAATTGATAAGAAGAGAATTTAACCTATGAACTTAAAAGAACTTTTGTTGACTTTAGTATTTCATGAGATAAAATATATGATTTTTGAATAGCAGTCTATGGAGCTGGCAATGATTTGGAGCCAGCCCCTTGTGATGGAATTGCACTTTAAGGCATTTCTGGGTTGGCTTTACTTTTCAGCCCTACTGGTTGGCCCTTCATTTGCTTTTGGGTTACAGTTTCCCTTCTCTAGAACTTAGAGGCTCAAACTCCTAGAGTCTCCTAGAAGACACATCTTGCCAAGTTTGGAGTGGGAAAACGTGAGTCGCTTGCACAGAGCACTCCATCAACCCCACTGAAGACGTTTGGGATGAACTAGAATGCCATCAGTGCCTGACCTTAATAATGCTTATGTGGTTGAATGCTCATAAATCCCCACAATCACACTTCAAAATCTAGTTAACAGCCTTTCCAGAAGAGAGAAATTTATTATAAAAACATAGAGGAATGGTCCAGCGTTCAAGAAAGTGTTATGGTCAAGTGTCCATAAACTTTAGCCCATGTGGTGTACATTACCTAAGTGTAATTATAGCTAAAATAAATTTTTTGCCAAAAGATATTGGTAATGATGAAAGGATATTTACTGAATTGAATTTTTGTGATTGCGGGAAGATTTTGCCTACACATAAATAATTGACAGTGACACAATTTTCCTGATTATGCCTCTGTCTATGACCACAATGGATATGAAATTAAGCAATCAAGATGTAATTGAAGCAATAGACATTCATATTCAAAGGGCTCAGTAATTACAGCCATTTTTACGTAGTCCATTTATCCAGGTTCAAAAGTTAATGGACAGTCAAGTTTAATGCCCAGTTGTTGTTTAATGCCCAGTTTCCTTGTTATTTTATGAAAAATATAGTAACAAATAAAAGGTCTGGAGTTGATTCCATGTGTTGAATTTGCATTTACTCATACAATCAATAAGTACAATTAACTGTTTTAACAGCTATTAAATGGAGAAGGCAATACTCAGGCTTGAAAAAAACAAAACAAAACAAACATCTTTCTAAGAGATTGCAGGAACTTTAAGAATAGGTACATTCTTAAAACTAGGAATTTATTGTATATCCTATTAATAACAAACACTACAGAACTGTAAACATTTTGTTTAATGCTAACCCCATAAACTTAATAATTAAAACTAATTAAAACTTTGAATAGGCAATGTGTGCTCAGTCGAACAAAGTTCATTCATTCATTCATTCATTCATTCATTCATTTTCTAAGCCGCTTAATCCTAATTAGGGTCGCGAGGAGAATGGGGTACACCCTGAACAGCTCACAATCATTTACACTCACACGTCAGTCTAACAGCCAGTTAGCCTACTGGGCATGTTTTTGGACTGTTGGAGGAAACGGCTGTTCCAAATCACCCCTAGGTGTGAGCGTAAGTGTGAATGGTTCTATGTGTTGGCCCTGCAATGACCTTGCGAGCTGTCCAGGGTGTACCCCGCCCTCGCGCAAAGTCAGCTGAGATAAGCACCAGTCTCCCCATGACCCTAATTAGGATTAAGCGGCTTAGAAAATGAATGAATGTATGAACTTTGTTAACCGCAGGTATAATATAGATGCAACATGAAACATTTTATGCAAATTTTTCTTTTATCTTTGAAAGACAGGCTGGGTTTAGCCCTGCCCCTTGACATGAACTGCATCTTTCCATATATTACATTTATTTGTCCAAAGACAATTTGAACCTGTGAAATTTAAAAATCAATGTAATTACTACATGGTTGATTAAGTATTTTGTTACCTCCTTAAATTACTGGTTAAAGTCTACAATTCAAGAACATCTTTACTGCTTGATTTTAGATCCATTGTGGCATTTTACAAAGGCATAATTATGATTCTTTTGTGTGGTGATACATGTACTGGCAGACTGTCTCCAAAATAAATGTATTTATTCATTGTATCTGAAGTAATTCTGCAGGGGTTGTGCTAGCTGCTCCCCACATTTGCCAATGCGAATAAAATGCCAATGTGGCAAATGAAATTTTCCCAGAATGACTTGTGAAAGGCAATTTTTTCATATGGATGAGAAGTAATCGACGGATTTCTGCCTTTGCAATAGTCAAAATGACCATTCTTGAGACAAATGATCGATTATATTGCTGACAGTCTGAGACCATTGTGGTCAATCATAGATAGTCACAGATAGTTGGGGACTTAGTTTCCGACAGACTCAGACCTAGTTGCCAATCATCAGAGACTTTCATCTTAGCATATCCATCCTTGGACCATTAACTATGGTCATGGATATCATCAGCTTGGTCTGTGACTACGGTCACTGAGTGTAGCCAACAAAGTCTCAGACAGTCTCAGACAATCTGCAACTGTTCGTGACTGTCTGCAAACATAGTCTGGCATAGTTAGCAATATGTTCATCAACTACAATGAAAACAGTCAAAAATTGTTGCCAACCACTGCCGATCATCACAGATCATCACTGACATTTGGCAAATCAAAAAATCACAGGCAGTCGCCTGGCCTTAACACTTTAATGTAGTCACGTCTTATGACTTTGGCCAAAACACTCAATTCTCATCATATCTAGTTGTTTTCTCTCCTCCTACCTGTGTTTTTGAGTGTGTGTGTGTGTGTGTCTGTGTGGTGACATTGCTATGTGCACACGTGATGCACACTCTGACCAAAGCATGGTCAGAGGTAGAACAATATTGAATCATAAAATCTACTGATAAGGTTATCTAAAAGTTATTATTCATGATAAGTATGTTCTCAAATGTCTGTTCTTTCAATCCTGCATAAGATTTTCCTGCATAAGTTTCTGATTATGCTTTCTGAAGTTATTGTCGAGTTTATTTTGTCTTTTATTTATTTAGTTATTTGTCTTTTAATGCAGAGTTTTTTATCCTTAATAGATATTATAACCCAGAACAGAATGCTGAGAACACATACACAGGTCACATATCTGGTTACCCTGCTGGATTTCAGATCAATACCACCAATATATATATATATATATATATATATCTATATATATATATATATTTTTTTTTTTTTTTT
>JAQMYF010056084.1:0-18590 GCA_030014195.1 Neosilurus mollespiculum | reverse complement strand
ATGTTTAAATTTGCCAAACCAAATAGCATGCACACATTTCTGCATGAACCTCTATCTTACAGGGCTGTGAGCTTGGGAGTAATTGGAGTCCCCCACACGCGCTCCCACCACCCCTGAAAGAGCAGTGTCACCTCTGACTGCGGCAAAGGGGTCCTCCTCTCCTCTCCCCTGCCTGATTGGGCCAGACTTTGGCGGTGGCAGCCGTCCTCCGCATAACGGCCACCTTTAAGTCTGACCACTTCTTTTTTAACTCCGTGTGTGTACGCCTTTCCGACCCCACAGCACAGCCTCACACACTCTCTCCCACTCAGACCTCTTGCGTTTGGTGTTAATGCCAGAGGACAGCGTGCCAGACAGTACATTCTTGCACGCCTCCCCGTCTTACTCATATTGTAAGGGTTTTCTGATCCTGTGAAGAGGGGAATCTTTGGTGCAGGGTTCATTTAAACATGATTTACATATTTAAATGGGGCGCGGACGGGTACTCCTACAAGTGTGCTCAATTCGACGTTGATTCGGATGTTCAAAGGAAATGTGCTTGGATTCATGCGTACGCACAGATTCATACATCTGGATTTTTTTTGTGCGTATGACGTTTTCTGGATTTAAGCATGCGCCATTTTTCAGTAAGAATTCCACGCAAGTCTTTCTACATGAGGATTTCTTCTGGGGGGACACCGAGGCGTTCCCAGACCAGCCAAGAGATATAGTCCCTGAAGGGAAATAAAGTGGTATCTTTTATGAGTATTATTTCTTATGATCCATTTGCTATTACCACTGTTCCAGCATTAAACCTGTTATAGCATTAAACTATGTACTCTTCTGTAAAATGGACTGTGCTGTAACTATAATTCTCCACTTTGGGTCAATGTGACCCTATCTGTCTGTCCTTGTTGCCACTGAACATCCTGTACCATTGTATCTGTGGTGATTGCGTTCATGTGTGCATTAGTTTCACCTATGTTTTCTTGCGTGGTGTCTCTTTTGTGTTGTTTTCACAGAGATGGGGTGGCTTCCGGCGGCATGGGGCTCCACCTACACCTGCACACCTGTTCCGGATCTCCGGCAATCACCACCGGCATTTAAGCACTGTTGGGAGACTCCTCCAGCGCCAGAGTATTCTCACAGCTTACGCAGTATCTCGGCCAGTTCACTAGAGAACGTTTGAAACTATCGGGTTTGTGTTTCCTCAGTCCCGTTGTTTATGACTGTTGTTTTTGAGTGTTGTGTGATATCCCACTCTCTCTCTCGTCCTAGTTGATCCTTCTCTAACCGTCAAACTTGTATGTCCTGTAAGTTGAATTTCTACATTGCCTATTCGGGTGACTATTTTAAAGATGGGTAATTCCTTTGATAAATATCCAAAACCAGATCCAGAGGAGGCTCCTCGGGACTGGATGAATAAATGTGGATTGAATCTTTATACTACGCCATGGCTGGATAATTCAGCTGGCTGGACTGAACCCCAGCCTCAATTTCTAACCTATCCCAGGGGAGGGACATTTAAACCATATAACCAAATTTATGAGGGAATGGGGGACCCTGGCTGGGATTATGATTATATGACCCAACGTTATTAAGTGGGTTGAGATGAAAACTGCATGGGATAAATATAACGGCATTAATTATACAAAGAAAGAACTTAAGTTGATTCCATAGGTGTCTTCTGAAAGTAAACCAAAACTGCCCATGCCTACGTGTTCCAGCGCCTTTTGCGCCACACGAACAGGACCCATACCCCAAGGTTGAAATCTTCTCTCCCCCTCCTGACCCTGTTACTGAGCCTCCACCTAGACTGTATCCTAGCTTGACAGACACATCTACGGGACAGACCAATCCATTAGTAAATCTTGAAGGGGCAAAGTCCAACATGTGCCTGCCCCCAGAGAGTGAAACCACCGCACGAGTGGTGAAAACTTTGGTCAAAGGGCATTCCTCAAAGGGAAAAGACCTGTCTGGGTGTGGGAAAAATCGCCTCCGAGACAGTGATTCCGAGGAAACTGACGAGGTGGACGATGATGACTGGGATGACCCAGATGCTGTGGGACCGGATGCAGGCTCGTGCCCCAATCCCCCAACTCATACCAATGCCTTTGTGTGGGCAATGGGTGCCAAAGGACCCAAAATTCAGCCACCGTGAGCGTACTAAAGGACATTATTTAAATGTTCCCTTCGCCTACAAATCTGCTCAATTTTGTGGAAATGTTAATTAAAATGTCACGACACTGTCAGCTAGTGGAAGCTAACTATAGGTTCATTTTGCATGTGGTATTGGCGGACAGCTATGATGAGCAACAGATCATAGATAAGATCCCCGCTTTGCACCCAAACAAGGATGTTTGGACTGTTACCACTAAAACAGAGGAGGAGGAGGGCAGGAGACAAAAAAGACTGGACAATATGCTTTCTATTGGCAAAACACTGATCAGGCTACGAGTGATTTAAAAGAACAACTCACTAGATATTTGTTAACTTGTCTGCATTCTAACTGAGACCTCTCTCAGGTCACTAATTGCAAATAGGAGAAGGGTGAGAGCACTTCTAAATTTTATAACAGCTTCAGGGAGACGTGAATTCTACTGGGGGGGGAATGCCAATTAATCTGGATGAACAAAATCCTCTTTTCACAACCACTTTCATGAATAATTGCTAACCTGGTGTGCAAAAGGTTTTGAAATATCAGCTCTGTGATCGAAGTAACATGAGAAAGTGAGAACCATGGAAGGTGATGGCATTTTAGAAAGTAAACCACAAAATATTGCACAAAAACTGTGTCTCTGCTCCACGGGGATGCCGCCCCAGCAGGGCAGAGGACAGGGAGGAGTAAGAGGCGGCACCTCTTACACAGCATGCCTGTGAGATCCTAGTGTCATGCCTGTCTCATGTTCTTCTCTGCTCTCTCCCCATTCAGGTTATCTGATTCCCTCCGGCACGAGTGGTGATTGCTGGCCCCGCCCTGATCACCCCCTCCTGATCCCCATCACAGCCCTGGATAAAAGCCCCGCGCTTATCCGGCTCCAGTGCCAGATCGTCTTGTGCCGTCATAGTGTTCAAGTCTCTCGTCGCACGCCTACGATCCAGCCCACCATACCTACACTGTCACAGCACCTAATACAATCCGTCCTTAAATAAAGGAACATTGGTTTTTGCCTATTCCTGTGTCTGTCCTGCTTTTGGGTCTATCTGCCTAACGCCATCGTTACATTACGATCTGGCCAGACATGGACCCAGCAGACAGGGACACGATCAGCCTGGCCCTGAGCACTCAGGAACAGCTCATAAAGTCCCATGACACCCAGCTAGCCACCATAGCCACCGGAAATACAGGAACTCGCGGACCACCAGGACCGTTTTCAACAGGACATTTGGGCACAAGTGAGCCAGCTGAGTTCGCAGCTAGGTTAAATCACCGCCAACCTCAAACGTCTGGTTTTACCTCCGCCTATCATGCCAGTCTCCCCACCGCCAGCTCCCACCCTGCCTCCAGTAACCCCCCCGCCTCGTCCCGTTCGCCTAACCCCGCCGGAGAAGAGTGCGGGAGAATCCAGGAAGTGCCGCTCCTTCCTCGACCAGTGTGAGCTCCATTTTCATAATGACCCCGCCGCCTTCAATTCGGAACAAGCACAGGTCGCGTTTATTATTTCCCACCTCTCGGGTAGAGCCGCGGCTTGGGCTACCACGGAATGGACCCGAGGCGCGGCGGTATGCCATAATACCAAATTATTCAAAGAGACACTCACCTGTATGTTTGACCACTCCTCCCCGGCTCGCGATGCCCCTACTCAGGCTGCGCCAAGGCTCCCGAAGGGTAGTGGACTATGCCATAGAGTTCTGCATGCTGGCCGCTGACAGCGGATGGAATTCCCCGGCCATTATGGACGCCTGCGTCAGCGGGCTGAGCAGCGAGATTAAGGAGTACTTAGCGCACCACGAGACTCCGGCCGAATTCGAGGACTTAGTGGATCTCGCGATCCGTGTTGACAACCAGCTTCAGGAGAGAGAAGCGGAGCTCCGCCGAGCCGCCAGAGGGACTGCCGCGCGCCGGGAGTTTCTTTGTGGATCCCTGTCGTCCTCATCGCCAGGCGCGGAGCGAGCGCCCCCTCCTGTCCTGGGGGAGAAAATGCAGTTGGGCTGAGCCAGGCTAAGCCCGGAAGAACGCCAACGCCGCGAAAGAGAGGGAGCGTGTTATTATTGCGGGCGAGCCGGTCACCGAGCCGATACCTGCCCGGCGAGGAGGGCCAGTTCCCGGACCAAGGAGAAACCACAGGTAGGCGGAGTCTCACCCATACAGGTATCCCCTCGCACACTAATTATCGTATCTCTGCTAATCCAGGGCAAGGTTCTCTCCCTACAGGCTTTTATTGATTCAGGGGCAGACGAGAATCTGATGGACTGTTTCTTGGCAAAGAGATTACAGATCAAGGAGGAACCACTCCCAAAGCCTGTCTCCACCCGAGCCCTGAATAACAAGCTTCTTAGCCGGATCACTCACAGGATGGAGACCATGCATATGACCATTGGTGGGGACCACACGGAACTCATCTCTTTTCACCTCCTAAAGTGCACTCATCACCCCCTCATATTAGGGTTCCCATAGTTAAGAGCCCACAACCCACACATCATTTGGGAGACAGGGGTGATCAGGAGCTGGGACCCCGTCTGCAGGTTGTCCTGCCTCGCCTCATCCCCCCCGGCTTGCAGAAACCCCTGGGAGGGGGTGCGAACCCAGAGCCAGAACCAGACCTGGGCGATTTTCCCGACCTCTATAGAGTTCCATCGTGCTACCACGACCTGCGGGAGGTGTTCAGTAAGTCCAGAGCCATGTCTCCCCCCCTCCATCGGCCGTGGGACTGCGCTATAGAGCTGTTGCTCCTATCCCCAAGGCCCGATTGTACGCCCTCTCGGGCCCTGAGAGGAGGGTCATGGAGGAGTACATCGAAAGCTCCCTGCTGGCGGGCATCATTCGGCCTTCCTTGTCCCCGGCTGGGGCTGGGTTTTTCTTCATGGAGAAGAAGGATGGCTCGCTTCAGCCGTGTATAGACTATCGTCCACTTAATGACATCACTGTTATCACACGGTGATTGCCGGCCCTGCCCTGATCATCCCATCCTGATCCCCATCACAGGCCTGGATAAAAGCCCCGCGCTTATCCGGCTCCAGTGCCAGATCATCTTGTGCCGTTACAGTGTTCATGTCTCTCATCGCACACCTACGATCCAGCCCACCGTACCTACATGGTCACAGCACCTAATACACTCCATCCTTAAAAAAAGGAACCTTGGTTTTTGCCTATACCTGTGTCTGTCCTGCTTTTGGGTCTATCTGCCTAACGCCATCGTTACAATGCCATTATTGCGGTAAAGAAGGACACTGGGCACGTGAGTGTAGAAAGAAACAAGCGGATGCCCTAGCCACTGCCTGAAGCCTCCCAGGCGTCAACCCCACCCTAAGCCCTTTCAGGGAATGAATGTGGAAGTGTTATGTTTTAAAACGAGATGTAAAGTTTGAAGCCAAAAGCACGGCAAGATGAAAATTCTTTAAGTCTTTATTGAGTACGAGAGGGGAAGCAGAGGGAACCAGAGGGAACCCGGGATCCAGGAGGTGAGGGGGGAATCCGTGGAGATGGGGCAGAAGCACTGGACTAGCAATCCCGGAAGAGAGTGTTCCCGTAGCAGAGATGGGGCGGAAGCGCTGGACCAGCAATCCCAGAAGAAGGTCTGTCCACGTAGCAGAGATGGGGTGGCAGCACTGGAGCTCGAGGAGGCACTGGAAGAAGGCAAAAACAACGGTCATAAATAACTGGACTGAAACAGATTCACATTAGCAGTTCTAAAGCAAACGGGCCGAGATACCGCGTAACCTGCGAGAATACTCTGGCGCCAGAGACGCCTCCCCACAGTGCTTAAATGCCGGTGGTGATTACTGGAAATCCAGAACAGGTGTGCAGGTGCGGGTGGAGCCCATGCCGCCGGGAGCCACCCCATCTCTGTGAAAAAACAAAAAGAGACTCCACACAAGAAAACATAAGCAAAACTAACAGAATAGTGATGCAATCACCACAGGAAGGTCTTAATGAATAGGGATGCCCACAGAGTCCTAACCCTGCTATGTTGCATTGCATGTTTGAGTCCCTGCAGGTCAGGGATCTGCCCTTTACACTTTAGGTCATGCGCTCTTGTGCCTCATTAATGCTCAGGATGACACACTTCCTGATACAGATCATGATTGTTTGTCTGAAATTGTACACTCCACTAGCATTCGTCCAGGCCTCTCCTCCACCCCACTGGAGGGAGGAGACTTCCTTTTTGTAGACAGCTCATGTTATAAACCATACGATGGTAAGTTCCTTTATGGATACTCTGTCTGCGCCCTTCCAGACACTATTGTCGAATCATTTGCGTCTGCACAAGTGGCTGAGCTTTTTGCTTTGACACAAGCGTGTGCTCTCTCCATGGGTAAGGACGTCACCATATACACTGACTCACGTTACGCTTTTGGTATTGCTCATGACTTTGGGCGCATCTGGCAATCTCGCGGTTTCCGCTCGGCGGAGGGGAAACCCATTTCGCATTCTTCATTGGTTCAGGACCTTATCAATGCTTGCTATCTCCTTCGCACTCTGGCCATTGTTAAAACGAAGGTACACTGTCACGGGGACTCTCCTGAAATTGAGGGTAACTCTCTTGCCAATCGTGCAGCGAAAGACGGTGCTGCCAAACAAATTTTCTTTATGGAATGTTAACGCTGCAATGCTGTTAACATCGCACAATTCCCCAGTGCTCTCATCCCAAACCTAGATTTGCATTCACTTCAGGGCTCCACCACACCCAATGACACTGCCCATTGGCAATTACAAAATGCCACCGTAGGCCCCAACGGCCTCTGGTATGATCACAACGATCATCTCTGTTTGCCTTCGTATTGCCTCCCATTTCTCATGTGGGTGACTCATCGCGCACAAAGGGGGGGTGCTGAAGGATATGTCCAAACTCTTTTGCATAGCTAACATGCGCAGCATGGTAAACTCCATCCTATCTAGATGTCTAATTTGTGCACAAAACATCACTAAGACCCCTGCGAAACACAAGAACCTCCCAATACCCACCTCTCCATTTATGGAATGGCAAATTGATTTTACACACATGCCCGCATGCAGGACATTTAAGTACCTGCTAATACTGGTTAACAAATTCTCCAGGTGGGTAGAAGCGTTTCCATGTAGTAGAGAGAATGCTAAGGTTATTATGCGAGTCTTAGCTAAAGAGATTATTCCTAGGTACGATGTGCCATACACCATTGATTCGGATAAAGGTACCCCATTTACATCCAAGGTAACCCAGGATCTATGCAAGTATTTGTCTTTGTATTGGCACTTTCACATCCCATATCACCCCCAGTCCTCCGGTATCGTAGAACAAATCAACAGAACGCTGAAAGACAAGCTAACCAAAGCCATGCAGAAAACAGGGAGCAAGAATTGGGTTGATCTGTTACCTGCTGTCTTAGCTGAACTCCGAATGACACCTAGAAAGGATGTCCATCTCTCACCACATGAGATCATTTTCGGAAGACCATTCCTAGACCCCTGGAGGAAGGGAAAAGCCGCAATAGGCACCCCAGATCAAGACGTGCATATAGCTGAGTACTCTGCTGCTCTCATTGAAACTCTCTCAAAAAGCTATGAACAAATGACTAAGGTGGCCCCCGCCATCTCCACAAACTATACACACCCTTTTCAAGTGGGTGACACTGTCCTGGTAAAATCATTAAAACCCAGGAAATTAAGTGATTGTAAGTATGAGGGACCAGCAGAGATAGTCGTGATAACACATACTGCTGTCTTAACTGATCTTTTTCCACAGTGGACCCACGCAACCAGATTGAAGAAATACCCCGGGGGGTGCTTTACCTTGATTGCATGATTGAAATTCTGTCTATTACTACCCTTTCTTTGTCTTTTAGGACGTAAGTGACTGCTCATCCTCATGAGTTCCCTACAGGCGCTCTTCAGACCCCTCATAGGCATACCATCGACGAAACCCCCAACAAAGACACCATAACCCTCTTCTGCAAAGTCATTGGACATCCTCCTCGGTGCAGGCCCTGCACACGCAAGCTTCAGGACACAGACCAGCAGCAACTGCTAAAGGATTAACAGGACAAAGAACATAGCCAGTGACCAGTATGGCTATCGTCATCCTGATTAGAATTCTGAAGCTTGGGGCAGGGTTACCCTCACAAGCTAGCCGCCACCAGAATATTTTCCTCTGCCTAATAGATGATTTATACCCTTTTAGTTTGGGTATAAAATGGGGGACTGACAGGAAATAAAGCGTTATCTTTTATGAGTATTATTTCTTATGACCCATTCGCTATTACCACTGTTTCAGCATTAAAGTTACTGTGCTGTAACTATAATTCTCCACTATGAATCAATGTGACCCTATCTGTCTGTCCTTTTTGCCACTGAACATCCTGTACCATTTTATCAACAGGGCAGGCGTCCACCTTGCTCACTATCTGTGTCTTGCACGCACTCATGCACACACCCTATCTGGTATTGTTTCTGTACTGTTCATCCTCTGTTAAAGATTACTGAAAGTAGACCTCACCTGGTTTAGATGCATAAATACTGCTGATTTTGACTGTGTCTTCAGACGACTTTAATAAACAAATCTTGTATGCACACTGTTACTGTTTTTTTATTATAAGTCCCTCCCAGCACTGGTGACGAGGTGACGGAGAGAGAGGAATCCATTATTGACTGAGAAGAGGATGGATGACGAAGGAATAAGTTTTCTAACAGTCCCCCAGCATTTTCTGGGTTGACCTCAGGGTCTCTTCCCAGTTCGACAACCTGAAACACCACAGAGGGAGGCTTTCAGGAAGCATTCTAATCAGATGCTCGAACCACCTCAACTGGCTCCTCTCAACACAGAGAAGTAGCCAAGCAGGAGTACTCTCAACTCCTGGATGGCTGAGCTTTGCATCCTTTCTCTGAGGTAGAGCCTCACCTCCCTGCGAAGGAAGCTCATTTCAGCTGCTTGTATCTGTGATCTTGTTCTTTCAGTCACTACCCAAAGCTCATGACCATAGCTGAGGGTAGGAACATAAATAAACTGGTAAATTGAGAGTTTTGCCTTTGAGCTCAGCTCCCTCTTCACCGCGACGGACCTGTACAAGGTTCACTTTACAGCAGACGCTGCACTGGTCCACTTGTCAATCTCCTGCTCCATCCTTCCCTCACTCATGAACAAGACCCTGAGATATTTGAACTTCCCACTTGAGGCAGGACCTCATTCCAGACCTGGAGGGTTCATTTCACCTTTTTTCATCAGAGAACCATGGCCTCAGAGCTAAAGGTGCTGATTCTCATCCCAGCCACTTTACACTCAACTGCAAATCGCCCCAATGAGAGCTGGAGGTCCTGGCTTTAGAATTAGGATAGGATTAATCAGTTCTGTAAATGATTGAGTATCATTGTGTAAGAGTTAATGTCACTGGTAGCAGAGAAGTATTTCCAACGTGCCAGTTACTCATATCCACAGACCACAGTCCACTCCCAGAAGCGCAACCTTAAAGTCCCACCCAGCTTTGTGTTTTGTTGCTCAAGTAACTACATATAGGGTAAAGTGTGTACTTTGTTCAGTGTGTAAAGTGTAATAAATCATTTTTTAAAATACCCTTTATACTGTATACAAATCTGTTCAGACTTAATAAACATAAAGTTCGTTGTGGTCAGTGTTCAGTGCTTACAGTTTCATCCGACAACATGAAAAGTGAAATAGTATCAAGTGTAAGAGTTACAGTTCACTGCAACACACAGTCTCTCTGTGGCATGTTGAAATCCTCTTAAATGATTGACAGCGAGTCCACCCACTTTCCACACCCACTCTGTCTCTTATCTGCTGTTTTGATGAGTTTATATAAGTGTGTGTGTGAGTGAGTGAGTGAGTGAGTGAGTGAGTGAGTGAGTGAGTGAGTGACTCGATCCATCTCTGAACTCAGCATGGCTCAGCAGGAGTTTCAGAAGCTTGGAGATAAACTCCTGACCTACAGAGGATTCACCTTTCCTGAATCCAACAAAGACGGTCTCACACCACAGTACATGAAAAGCCTGGAGACGTTCCAGATCCGAGACGATGATGTGTTTGTTGTTACCTTTCCTAAATCTGGTGAGACACACGACACACACACACACAGGAGATATGAAAATATAAAGTGAAAACAGTATATAATAATAATAATAATAATAATGATAATAATAATAATAATAATGTGAATGTAAATTCCAGGCAATGGACTTAGCTCATGACCCATGTACTGTTTACTTTCTGCTTTTAAATAATCAGTGAGTAAAGAACAGAAAGCCAGTTTACTCAACACTCACTGTAACTCATTAAATAAACGCTGAAGATACTACACTATAAAATCCCACAGGAACACCAGACCTTATTTATCACACTGGATACAAATAAATTCTTCTCCAGAGTATTTAAAATTTTTTCTTTGTTATACATGGTTAACTATCATAAATCATCAAAAACAGGAAAAAGCTCTGAAGTTTGTAAATCTGGCAGGACGTGTTGTTTGATTTGGCTTTGAGAACATTTACACACCACTTTACTAAAATACTGATAAATGAGGAACAGTGCCAGAGTTCAGTTTTTATCCCAAACTGTTTTTATGGATTTTTGTCTTTTATCTGTACCTTTCACACACTGCAGTAATACATTTAAATGTAGTTCTGATTACTTTACAGTACTCTGAAGGGTGTGTGGTGTCATTACACCATCAGATACTAAAGATTCTTACCTCTGAAAAGGTTGTTGTAAAGTAAACAGGGTGATTTAACACTTTAACAAATATTATTTGTAAATAAACACACATAACAGATGGGACATTGTGAGGAGATTGAGTGGTTTTATTTATTATAATTATAAATGTATTTTGCCCTGGGATGGCTTGGCAAGCTGTCTAGGGTGTATTCTGCCCTTGCCCAGAGTCGGCTGATATGGGCACCAGCCTCCCCCTGACCCTAATTGGGATTAAGCGGTTCAGAAAATGAATGAATGAATGAATAAATGTATTTTTATTTATATATTTATTTTTATTTAAGTTACTGCTTTTTTGTGATCATTTTGTAGCTGGTGAGTGGCATTGTGCCTTAAAATGTAAATCAGTATTATGAAATTACTTTAAAACAGATATATTTTATAAACAGATATTTTTTATTATCTCTCTGGAATCTGATGCATGTCAGCCATGTCAAGGAGTGTGATATGCCCTCATATTTATAGCTTTCCATTCATTCATTCATTTTCTAAGCTGCTTAATCCTAATTAGGGTCACAGGGGGGGCTGGTGCTTATTTCAGATGACTCTGGGCAAAGGTGGGGTACACCTGGACAGCTCACCAGGCAATTGCAGGGCTATTTAAAGATTTTTTTATGTTAATTTATTATTTATTATACACTGCCTGGCAAAAAAAAAAAAAAGTTGCACACTCAAACATTTTTATACAGTGCATTTATCCTTAATCACAGCATGTAATCCCCATGGCATTGTTGATCCACTAAATTAGGTAGAGGTTCATCAACATTATTGAAGTCAGCTGAATGTACTGAATGAGCAGGTTATCACATCAATGGACTTTTCATCCCTGAAGGCACAGATATAAAATTGGGACTCAAATAATGAAAGAGTGGTTCAGGGAGCATAAGGAATCATTTTCACATATGATTTGGCACCCCAGGGTCCTGACGTTAACCCTATTGAAAGTTTTCAGTATGTGCTGGAGAAGACTATAGAGTGGTCCAGTTTTTCCCTCATCGATTCAAGACGTCAGTGAGAAATGAACCCAACACTGGATTGAAATAAATGTTATGTTGCTTAGGTTTGTTGAAACAATAGAATGATGATTACAACAACATACTGAAGTGTGCAACTTTTTTTTTTTTGTCCAGGTAGTGTATTTATCACAGTTAATTCTATTTATGGTTATAACTCAATTGGGGCATTTAACTGGTCTACTGTTCTTGTCCCGATATACAAGCACAACATAGGAATCAATTTATTGGCTGAAGTAGTTCCAACGCCATTACACTTGTTGGTTATATGCCCACTTTCACCATGTTGGGCTTTTTCACATATTAAGTCACAGACCTAAACAACTGACTGGCAGCAAACTGGTACTGTGTTGAGCTGAGAATTTCATATGTTTTATACCTTTTGATGCAGCTTATTGTTATTATTATTATTATTATTATTATTACTATTATTATTATTATTATTATGTGCTCCACTTTCTTTTTTTGATGCACGTTATTTTTGCTGATGCTTTATTATCTTCTATATGCATTTTTTTTATGATATGCACAGAGATGAGCCCTGTGCTGTCTCTTGTTCTGGGGTCGGGTCACAGGGGCTTTACTTAACCAACTGATTAAAAAATGTAAATCAAAATTTATTTGTTCCATCCTTATTGCATGATTGTCATAGGATGTTTTCATTCTCATTTCTTGAAACAAACTCATTTTAAATTAAATAGCTTTTAAGTTACTTATCTTTCAAAATATGACATCTAATACAGTTAAAAGTTTCGCTTTAAAAACAGTTGCGTTCTCACAGAGGTAGAGAGAGAGAGTAGGATGGTTATAATACAGTAAAGTGTCACTTTAATAATCTTACAGAATAAGATGTACAGTACAAAAATAAAACTGCGTGTACGGGAGTTTGAGCTAGAAGCTTGATAATGAGAACTTGGTTTGTTTTTCCTGGTGTTGAAGTTGGACTGTTTCAGGTGCTTTCACAAAAGATGGATTAGCCCTCATGTCATTGCTCACAAATCCAGCATCATTCATCTGTTCTGGCAACTTTTTGAACAGATTCCATCTTTTTCTGCCATTCAGCTGGAACAGCATGAACTCACTCTCCCTCTAGACAACACCCCTCACTCCACTTACATCTGTTTATGATGCTTCTTTTGATAGTAAAAGTTTTAAGCCTACAGGAAAAAACAGACTGCTTAATGGCATCTCGACACATGGTCTTGTGTCGGTTCTTTGTAATGTCTTTACAGAAGTATATCAACATTTTTAACATTTGTTCAGTATACAACACTATTCATTAGACTTGGTTTGACTTTGAGAAAGTCGATTTAGTACGATTTCAGTTGGATTAACATGTTTATATGTGCTTTAAAAGTCCAGTTTTAGTCAGATTACCACAACAATTGTACTTTCTCTAATGTCATGTACACATACTGAGTGTAAGTTGTTTCTTGCCACTGTCGCCACGGGCTTGCTCATTAGGGAGGTGTAGGGGGTTGTAGAAAAATTCTTAGATTTCTCCTTAAATTAATTTTACTATGTAAAGCTGCTTTGTGACAATGTCAATTGTAAAAAGCGCTATACAAATAAAACAGAATTGAATTGAATTGAATTAAGTTGTAACAAAACAAGAGACCATAAACGCCTTTTTACAGTTCATTATTTTACAATCTACTGCATGGGCAGAGAAGTTGTGACCTACTTCCATTTAAGCTGCTTAATGTCAGGGGTTTTTCCTAAAATAATTCACTACACTCTAAACATGTGTGTACTCTGAAATGCTTTATATTTTCTTTCCATATAACATGGAAATGGATTTTGCTGTGGAAGAAATGCACTGGTGTGTTACTGGACAGAATGGCTTATTCTGTGCATGGGTTTACCTTGTATGACAACAATACCTTATCATGATTGGTTTCCCAAATTGAGAGACAATGATAACATCAGTGGATTTCTGAAAATTTTCAAGTTTTTTAAACCGAAGTATTTGTAACAGCAGATGTCTTTAAAAGGACGCTGGGTGTGGCCATATAGACCTAAAGTGTGATGTTACATGTCATGACAGATTTTCATTTCTAAACAGATCACTGAATGCGTGACCAGCATCTTTCTTTTCCAGGGAACTAAACTTTTTCGACCATGGTGAATACACTTTAGATCTGTTCTTCAGGAGTTTTACTGTATTATACAAAAGCATACTGCTGAATTACCAGGACAAAGACAGATCAGTCATAACTCTAAACTGTTTAATGAATAGTAAATCCTTTAGATCTCTTTTAGCCTATTAGACACTCTGGTGTAGTGCTGTCCTGAACTAGCTCTTTGCTAATTGTAATCTATTATTGGTAAAGACAAATGTATAACATTGTTTGTTTAGTTGTATTATATTTATTGTTTCTTAATAATGTCAAAACAATAACAACACGACACACTACTGATCCTGTCTTTCATTTGTTTAGAACTGGAAATTTTGCTGTTATGACAATGTCAGATCAACACTTTGCACTCTGTATTCTTTATCCTGTTTAGTACTGTGAGCTCCTCAGTCAGTATAAAAACAACCCCAACGACTTGTGTGTACAAGTCAAACTGAACATTTTCTCATTTTCTTGCATAATAATGGCCCAATAAGGACTTTGCTGAATTTCCATTCCATTATCACATGGATAAATAATGGGTGGACCATCAAGACTTAAAGTCGTGTTCTTTGGTTTAAAATATAGTTAGCCTTTACCTGTTTATTTGAAAAGTGAACTATTCAATGTTAGCATGGTGATATTTTTATGTTTCATGAGCCAAAGCTTTTGATCCCTGTCTTCTCCCTCTCTTGGGATTGCCAGCACCAGTGTGTTGAAGAAGTTTATAGATATTAAACATTGATGTGGTCTGTCGGAAAATATTACATTTTGTTTTAATTTGGCAATAAAATTTAAACTTATCTTTAATTTAGCAATACTCTGCCATAAATGTTTGGATATGGTTTAGGAACTAGCTTTGCAAACCTACAATAATCATATATAACCATAATAATAATGATGCATAATCATTGATATTAGTGTACTACTGTAATAACCACACTGAAACTGATAAGAGGAAAGAGAATTTATTGAAGAACATAAGAAATTACTGATCAGTCAGCCTGTCTATGGGGATTATTGAAACAGGAGGGTCAGTGATAGAAGAAGGAAGTTCTGCCGGAGAAGTGGGTGAATAATCAGTGGAAGAATCTGGCCAAGGGTAATGAGAAGAACAAAGGAAACCGTAGGGAGAACCGTGTGAAGAGTACTTGGGAGAACGCAGGGGAATGAAAGGAGAGCTAGAAGGTGAAGTGTAAGAAAAAGAATCATCAGAAGAGAGGTCCTGAGTTTGCGTGGATTGGTCATGGGTCTCAGGTTGAGAATGACTGAACTGGTCACACATCAGGATGAGGTTGAAAAGATGAATTTGGAGGTACAGGCTGGAACCAGGTGGCGGAAAGGAATTCCAGGAAATCAAGGAGGTTAGGGTTTAAGCGAGACAAATGGTAGTGGTAATGGTGATGTTGGGCACTTCTCCTCCTTCAAAAGAGATTACAACAGGTTGAATGAGCTAGAGGAAATAAACAGAAGGGGATAAAGAAAGGTGCATAGCTTGTGACTATATAATCCACTATATAAACCTAAACAAAGCTAAACAGCAAGAAAAGAGGCAATAAAAACGCTTAAGGGCTCAGGGCCCAAGATATGCACCAAAATAAAGAGGTAGTGTGGGCAAAAAGACTGGGTCACTGTGACATAGATAAAAGCAGCAGCAGGATGTCAGAGCATTGTAGCCTGGGTTAAATAAACAGCATTGGTTCACTAACAGCAATAAAGTGTGAAGGTGTGAAACAAAGGTGTGAAGCAGTGTAATGACAATGTTTGAGCTATAATAAAATTAGAAGTGCAATTAGAAAAAAAGGCTTACTCATATCATACTCATATTCTAAGATCAAGCAACTTAGTTTAATGTCAAAATTACATAAAGAGAAGGTCAGGGTACTTACACATCTTAATAAAAACAGCATACGAGGTCAGGATGGTCCATGTGAATACCATGAAAGAACACAGACTAATAAAGTTAAGACTTAGACTTAGACTTAGACTTAACTTTATTGATCCCTTTTGGATGACTCCCGCAGGGAAATTTAAATTTCCAGCAGCACATAAGAAAAGCAGTACACAGATAGAAAAAAGCAGCACACAGATAACGAATAAACAGTAAACACTTAGCTAATATATAAAAGAATAAAAATTATGTATAAATTAAATTACAATTAAGTAATATAAGTAAATATAAAGAACTGAATATGGATTGTATAGAATATAATTTTTAAAAAATATTATTGCACTATAGATGAGAATGAGGTTATATACACCATAAAGTGAGGCTATTACACCATACAATGAAGTTATTGCACCATAAAATGAAGTTAAGAAGGAAGCATTATTATTATTCATTCATTGATTCATTTCCTGAACTGCTTTATCCTAATTAGGGTTGCGGGCAGGCTGGCGCCCATCTCAGCCGACTCTTGGCAAGGGCATAGTACACCCTGGACAGCTCGCCAGGCCATCGCAGGGCAGAAACAGTATCAGTATCACATCATAACTCTGGTGTAGTGCTGTCCTGAACTAGCTCTTTGCTAATCGTAATCTATTATTGGTAAAGACAAATGTATAAAGGCAGAAACACGCTGATGACTATGCAGCCTACTCTTGGCAAAAATCAGCAATTGTTCTTTTATATGCCTCTCACCATAGACAGTGAGAGACATGGTCAGCATTTGATAACCCAGCTAGCTGCACTGGGGGGGGGGGACAGCAGTGACAACCCATTGATAGTGGGGCTTGAACCTCAGACCTTGGGATCAGTAATCCAGCACCCTACCCCCAGGCCACTACTGCCCCGTAAGCATTATTAAGGGTAATTGGAGAGAAGAAAATTTATGTCACCAGAAGGAGGATGACCTCATTTAGGGGCAGTATTGGGACAAATGAAAAAATAATGGGAAATAGGAAAAGATGTAAATTAATTAAGGAGGGGCCAAAATGGCTCAGATCATGAAGATAATGGGAAATTGACCCAACATATGCATATTAAAGAAGGAGGAATAACAGGGCATTTAGGGTATAAGTACAGGGGAATTCAGAGGGGTTTTTGAGACCAGCTGCTATCTTCAGAGATGCATGTTCTTGATTGCGTAGCTGAATAAAGATAACTGCTTCTGCTCATCTGCAAGTTTTTTATTGTTTTGTTGTTATTGGGTAAGAACAAAGAGAACTAAGAGGAATAATGGGGACCTAAACTTCAACCCAGTGATATGTCCACTCAGGACATATGCATGACCCAACATATGCAAATTAAAGAAGGAGGCACCACAACGTGGTCCACAGGTGGGTCCAACTGCTGGACATGTCTTCCTGATGCAATTCTAACAGCATCATTGTCCTGGCTGCAGAGTCGTCAACCAGGAGCCACTCTTCAATAAACTTTCAATCCTTAAATCCCAGAACCACTCAGGATGGTGGAGCAGGCATGGGCTCCCTGTAGTCAGCCCTTGGATCCTTGGTTTTCCTATGCCTTGTAACTTCTACAGAGCAAAATCCAGAAGCAAAACTTTACCCTCAAAAACAGCCCACAGATTTAATTTTACATGAATATGCAAATAAGGATACACCCAAATACATTCTGCTATATCTAATAGCCTAATATAGCTAGCATAAAGTGGCTTAGCTATTCAATTAGAATATAATGTATTACAAAAACAAATATCCTAGTAATGGAGCAGATAACTGTAACAAGCGTTCATTTTTCGAAACAAGCACCAAAATTGGCCCGCATACTCCTTGGGGATTGCTTTTTTGATAATACCCCTTAGGCACCTAAAAATTCAAGATGGCGGCCATTTTTCAAAATAGGCGCCATTGAATATAGAGAGATATTGCATTTCGCAATCAAATCGCAAAGACTTGTCCTATTTGAATGATCTTGCTGTCAAATTATACATTCTTGACTATGTAGAATTTGGGAATTTGGAACTATGTGCCTGCTTACTAGCTTCCTTGTACCATAATATCAGTCCCGGAATCATAATTAGGGTAAAAGTGCCCATATCATAGGCACCATCAGTACGATATATTACTGGATATACATGTAGGCAGTAGGCCTCTACTTGTTTGTCACTCACTGTCATGCTGCCTGGATGAGTATACTACAATGCTTCTAAACCTCGCATCTGCAGCTGCACAGTGCCAAGCAGGTCAGACCAAAGCAGTAGCATTTACATTGACCACAGAATTCTAACTTGCATCCACACTTGGTCAGCTGCTGGCAACTCTAAGCAATGGGTGGGAGGTCTGTCCAAACAATCTGCCACAGATCTCCTTTCTTGGTCCAGCCCCAGTTGGCAGGAGTCTGCATTTCTGGTTGATGTACTGTTGACTGACTCCAGATGCAGCCCGCCTGGTAGGCAGCACACTTCACATGCTGCTTCAGCACTGCTCGGGTTGGAGGAATAACTTCGTACGGCCTCTGCTTCTAAGCAAACATGTCCAATCTTGCATCATCAACACCTTCAGCTGTGCTGGATCTGTCGTACATCATGACCATGAACTTCTCCAAGCTCTCCAGGTCTTCCTCATCCACTTCTGGTGGGTAAAAATTTTCAAATTCAAATTCAAATTCAAATTTATTTGTCACATGCAAATTATACACAGTACAATATGCAGTGAAATGCTTA
>JAQMYF010055912.1:0-18624 GCA_030014195.1 Neosilurus mollespiculum | reverse complement strand
CTATCGGCCGGATCCTCCTCTCCAGTACTCCTGAATAGACTTTCCCGGGTAGGCTGAGGAGTGTGATTCCACGATTCCACGAACACACCCTCCGGTCCCCTTTCTTAAAAAGGGAAACTACCACCACAGTTTGCCAATCCAGAGGTACGGCCCCTGATGACCACGCAATGTTGTAGAGACATGTCAACCAAGACAGCCCTACCACATCAAGAACCTTGAGGTATTCAGGGTGGAATTCATCCACCCCCAGAGCCCGGCCACCAAGGAGCTTTTTAACTACCTTGGTGACTTCAGCCCCAGTGATGGGCAGACCCCCCTTTGAACTCCCAGGATCTTCCTCTTCTACAGAGGCCGGGTTGGTGGGATTGAGGAGGTCCTCAAAGTATTCCTTCCACTTCCCGACAACATCCCTAGTTGAGGTGAGCAGCTCCCCACTTCCACTGTAAACAGTGTTTGTGGAGTACTGCTTCCCCCTCATGAGGCACCAGATGGTGCTCCAGAACCTTTTCGAGGACTTTTTCCATGCCCTCACTGAACTCCTCCCACACGTGAGATTTTGCATCGGCGACATCCTGGGCTGCAGCACGTTTGGCCTGTCGGTACCCGTTCACTGCCTTGGGAGTGCCACAGGCCAAAAGGACCTGATAGGCCTCATTCTTCAGCTTGGCAGCCCCCCTCACTGCAGGTGTACACCACCTGGTTTGTGGGTTGCCCCCACGACAGGCCCTTCTGACTCCGCCAACTGCTCCCAGAAGACCCTCACTACACGCTTGGGTCTTCCATGTCTGGAGGGCAGCCACTCCCACCATCTAAGCCAGCTCACCACCAGGTGGTTATTGGTTGACAGCTCAGCTCCTCTCTTCACCCGAGTGTCCACAACATGCGGCCACAAGTCTGATGACACGACTACAAAGTTGATCATTGAACTGCGGCCTAGGATGTCCTGGTGCCATGTGCACTTATGGACACCCTTATGTTTGAACATGGTGTTCGCGATAGACAAACCGTGATGAGCACAGACGTCCAACAACAAAACACCATTCGGGATCAGATCGGAGAGGCAGTACCTACCAATCACACCCTTCCAGGTCACACTGTTGTTCAATGCCCCACATGGGCATTGAAGTCTCCCAGGACAACGAGAGAGTCCCCAAGGGGAGTGTTCTCTAGCACACCCCCTAAGTACTCCAAAAAGGTGGGTATTCTGAACTGTATTATTTGGTGCATAAGCACAAACAACAGTCAGGACCCGTCCCCCCACCTGAAGGCAAAGGGAGGCTACCCTTTCGTCAACCGCAGAGAACCCCAACATGTGGGCACCAAGGCGAGGGGCAACAAGGATGCCGACACCGACTCGCCACCTCTCCCCATGAGCAACTCCAAAATAAAATAAGCTCCATCCCCTCTCGAGAAGGGTGGTTCCAGAGCCCAAGCTATGTGTTGAGGTGAGCCCAAGTATATCTAGTCGGTATCTCTCAACCTCACGCACCAGCTCAGGCCCCTTCCCCACCAGAGAGGTGACATTCCATGTCCCAAGAGCCAGAGTCAGTAGCCAAGGATTGGTCCGGCAGAACCCACTCCTTCGGCCACTACCCGGCTCACATTGCATCTGCATCTGGGCAAGGGAAACTGTGTCCTTCAAATTATTATGCTCATAAAGGTCTTGTGAACAGCCTCTATGAGACCCCTATTATTATTATTATTATTATTATTATTATTATTATTATTATTATTATTATTATTATAATTATAATTGTTATTATTATTTAGATTTTACTGTATTAATCCCACAAGGGAAATTACTGCTTCTGCATTTAACCCATCCAAAGTGAGCACACACATAAACAGTGAGCACACACTCTCGGAGCAGTGGACTGCCACACACATTGGAGGCGCCCAGAGAGCTAAGGTTAGCTGCCTTGCTTGCATGGTTGTGTGTGTGTGTGTGTGTGTGTGTGTGTGTATTTATAATGCAACAGTCTGGCAAACTGTTCAAGGAGCACTCTGCCTTCACCCTGTGTCAGCCGAGATAGGCTCCAGCCTCCCTGCCACCGTAATAGGAGTAAGTTCGACAAAAGAGTGAGTGAATGAGTGATGAGATGAGATCAGTTGAAGTGATTATTATACAGTGAGAAAAAAAGGCATTTTTCTTTTGAAAGTCAATCGATCTGAAAGATGAGTTCTATATTGTAACTTTCATCCATTTGCACACTGAATAGTCTCTGCCTGTTTCGAACGGTTATTTTAGTAGCCAGTCAGAAATGATGGATGTTTGCGGTGCCATAATCCACAAAAGAAATCACTGCATATGCACTCCTTAAATCCTCTAATCCATTTTTCTTTCAGATTCATCACTAGATGGGCCGAAATTTATTCAGGCTCCCGTTGACGTTTAACACACATCTTGTTATTTGCCTTGAAATTAAGTTGATAAGCTGGACAAACGAATTGCAATTCAAATAAGGCTCTGCTTGTACCTGGGTATGAGCTTGTATTGATATATTCAGGGGCGACAAGCTCAGCTCACACTCTGTCATTGACCATGCTGGGTAATGTATTCATTCAACCATCCTGCACATCAAGGTGGAAAAAAACAACGTGCTGAGTCGATGGCTGTTAATTACATACACTTAATAAGGGGTAAGGCACATTTTCTTGAATCAGTGAAGGTCAAACTATTACATTTTTGTCTTTTAATAATGGGTTTGTTGGGATTTATAGCATTTAGAGAGCAGAACATTACTTTAATTTTTGCCATTTTGCTGTGAAATGACATTACAGATTACAAATTTGGTAATATATTTAATATTGTGTATGTAATTTGGAATCAAATTTACAAATTACTAAAAGCTATGTACTGTTTTCAGCTGTGTATGCGACAAATTACATTCTTGAATTACTGTATAAACATTTTTTAGTCTTTTGTAACCTGGCGAGCTGTCCAGGGTGTACTCTACCCTCGCCCAGAGTCAGCTGAGGGGGGCACCAGCCTCCCCGCGACCCTAATTAGGATTAAGCGCTTCAGAAAATGAATAAAGAAATCTTTATTAACTATGTTTAATGATTTGTACAAATACAACTATTATAAATAATGCAAGCTTTTTTCTTAAAATGTTGTCACATAATTTAAAACAATAGATTTTAATCAGAAGGAAAGACAACAAAAAAGAACAAAAAAGGAAAAGAAAAATAAATAAATGCAGCCCATTTTAAGCATGGTTTTCCAGGCCTTACACAAGTTTGGAACGAGGTTTGTCAGAATGACTTATTAATACTCTCCATCACACCCTCATTTCTTGCTCCCTCTTCCTTCACATGCCGTTTCTCTTCATTCCCTTGTCCTCAAGCAGTAAATAGAATTTGTCTTTGTGATTTGGAGAGAAATTAAATGCGTTTCTTGTCCTCCTCGAGCCTCTTACTTGGCATAAAATAACGCCCCTGCTGTTACAATGGCTGCCGAGACATCATAACTCCATTACGCCGTTTATAGTCCCTCAGTTGAGATGGCATTTCTGAAAAGTATTGAGTGAGAGCTGTCACAGGAATGATGAAGATAGGCGTATGTTTGTCTTTGCATGGTGTTAAAGTCATAAAGGACAAAGAATGAGAAAGAAGGATGTAAGAGAAAGAACATTGTCATTATAGTTGCAGTCTGTGTACATAATAAAAGGAAAGGATAGTATTCTCTTTTATGTTTAAATAGTGATAACAACAAAGCAATAAAATATTTATTGTGTGAATAAAAACATTATAATTATAGAAATGGCCATATAGCATTCATCCATTCGTTCATTTTCTAAGCTGCTTAATCCTAAGTAGGGTCGCGGGGAGGCAGGCACCCATCTCAGCCGACTCTGGGCTAGGGTAGGGTAAACCGCACGCCTGACCATCACAGGGACAACACACACACACACACTCACACCTAGGAACAATTTGGAACAACCAATTAGCGTACTGTGCATGTTTATGGACTGTAGGAGAAAATCGGAGTACCCAGAGGAAACCCACGCAAGCATGGGGAGAACATGCAAACTTCACACAGAAACTCGAACCCAGGCCTTCTTGGTGTGATGCGGACGTGCTAATCACTGCGCCACAGTCACACCGCGCTCCATCATTATTATTATTTTTATTATTACATGAATAAAACTCCATCATTCATTGTCCTCTTCATAACCCCTCTTCAAAAAAAAAAAAAGAAAAAAGAAAAGAAAGAGACTATGGGAAATAGGTATTGATTCCACCCATTCTCTCTGAGAGCATCCTTTCTTCATCAACATATAACATATTAAAGTTATTTAAATACAATAATAAAATTGTATAGTATCATAATAATATTGGAGCTATCCTGAAAAGCGATTATACCATATTTAGTGCTCACTATCATTCATGCTCCTTTACTGTATAATGACATACTAGGGAACGAATTTACAAACTAATATGATAGAAAACTCAAGAATTCCAATAAGTGACTGCAATTTCATGACACAAGCATGATGATGGAATCATACAGTAGCTTATGAATACAAATAAAAAATATTATATAAAGTATACATAAAATGTGCAGTGCTCTTGCCTGAAGAAATTTTATATAAAGAAAAATGTGCATAAATAGATAAAACTATAAATGAAGTAAAAAAAAAAGAAAAGAAAAAAAAAGAAAAAATATTGTAAATCTACAGTTAATTATCTTTAAATTTAGGAGCTGATATTTTTTATATAATTTGGTGTAGCTAATCATGTAAACCCCCCCCAAAAAAACAAACAAACAAAAAATAAAAACAACAACAACAACAATGAACAAACAAACAAAAAATACCATGTACATGTCATTATATATTTTATTAGCAGGGAAATATAGTACAGTCTTATTATGTCTATTATGTCATAACACAGTACTGTGTTATGATTTAATCTTGACCTGTCATGTTTGTGCTTTTAGGTTGCTGTTCATCCGTCTATACCATGTCTCTGTCTTTCTGGTGGTAGGTGGACAAAATGTATTTTATTTCTACTTGACACACACACACACACACACACACACTCGCTCTCTCGCTCTCTCTCTCTGTCTCTCTCTCTCTCTCTCTCTCTCCCTCATTACTCCTAAGATATATATAAATTGCAGATTTATTTTGTTTGCTTATTGCATTTTTTTTTTAAATCTTTTCGGAAAATTGGATTTATATATGGAAGCAAAGTCTATTATTGAAAAATTAGGTGACACTGTCAGAGCAACTTACTCATTTTGATGATTAGATGGCAAGTAATAATAAAGAAATTAAGTGACATCATATTCAATTAATTCAGTTCAATTCAGTTTTATTTGTATAGCACTTTTTACATTGTCACAAAGCAGCTTTACATAGTAAAGTTGTTAGGTATTCTTATAACAGTGTAATGGTAAAAGAAGAGTTTATGGGTGCAAGTAGGGACTCCGGCATGACTAACTATGGCAGCATAACTAAAAAGAGAGAAACCAGAAGGAAGGCAGACATGAGGGCAATTAAAGAATTTAAGCAGATGTATATCCAGTAAATCCAAAAGCAGTTAAATGTGGAAGAAGTTGCAGTACAGAGTTATTTACCTTGTACAATAAATCCGAGTTACAACATTTCATTTGATTTTTTATTAATATTTACATGGTAAACAATATATGAAGGATCTAAGTATGGCCAATAGTTATCATAATGCACAGTATAACCATTATCATCATCCTCATCATCTTCTTCGGCTTGATCCGGCGTCGGGTCGCAGGGGCAGCAGCCTAAGCAATGAGGTCCAGACGTCCCTCTCCCACTTCCTCCAGCTCTTCCAGGGAGATGCCAAGGCGTTCCCAGACCAACCGAGAGACATAGTCCCTTCAGCCTGTTCTGGGTTGACCCCAGGTTCTCTTCCCAGTTTGACATGCCGAAACACCACACCAGATAGACGTTCGGGAGGCATTGAGCCACCTCAACTGGTGGTCAGATGCTCGAGCCACCGGTGGTCTGATGCTCGAGCCACCTCACCTGGCTCCTCTCAACAAGGACGAGCAGCGGTTCTACTTCAAGCTCCTCCCAGATGGCTGAGCTTCTGACCCTATCTCTAAGGGAGAGCTCTGCCACCCTGCGAAGGAAGCTCATTTCAGCCACCTGTATCCACAATCTTGTTCTTTTGGTCAATACCCAAAGCTCGTTACCATAGGCAAGGGTTGGACCGTAGATTGATTGGTAAATTGAGAGCTTTGCCTTTCGGCTCAGCTCCCTCTTCACCACAACAGACCGGATATTACCGGATATAATACCAGACCACACGATATTGCAGAGACATGTCAATCAAGACAGTCCTACAACATCCAGAGCCCTGAGATATTCAGGGCGGATCTCATTCTCCCCCAGAGCCCATCCACCAAGGAGTTTTTTGACTACCTCAGCGACCTAAGCCCCAGCAATGGGCGGACCCCCACCTGAACCTCCACGGTCTTCCTTCTCTACGGAGGGCATGTTGGTGAGATTGAGGAGGTCCTTGAAGTATTCCTTCCACTTCCTGACAATATCCCCAGTTGAAGTGAGCAGCTCCCCACTTCCACTGTAAACAGTGTTTGTTGAGACCTGCTTCCCCCTCCTGAGGCACCGGATGGTGCTCCAGAACCTTTTTAAAGCCAACCGATAGTCTCTTTCCAGGCCCTCACCGAACTCCTCCCGTACCCAAGATTTTGCATTGGTGACAGCCCGGGCTGCAGCACGTTTGACTTGCCGGTACCTGACTGCTGCTGGGGAGTCCCACAGGCCAAAAAGACCTGATAGGTCTCCTTCTTCAGCTGGACGCCCCCCTTGCCACAGGTGTCCACTGCCGGGTTTGGGGGTTACTACCACTACAGGCACCGATGACCTTCTGGCCACAGCTATGGACTGCCGCCTCAATAATGGAGGTACAAAACATGGCCCACTCGGATTCCATGTCCCCTGCCTCCTTTGGGATGTGGTTGTAGCTCTGCCAGTGGTGGAAGTTAAAGGCTCTTCAGACAGGAGACTCCGCCAAATGTTTCCAGGAGACCCTAACTCCTCCTTGAATCGCCACCCCTCCTTGAACCGCTACTTTACCATGTTAAAGCGGTTTTCATGTCCTAATGATCCTAGGAGCTATGTTGTTGGGGGCATTATGTCCCTGGTAGGGTCACCCAAGGCAAACAGGTCCTAGGTGAAGGTCCAGACTAAGCGCAGTTCAGAAGACCCCTATGGATAAAGAAACACAGGGACACCTCTCTGGCAAGGAAGGAGCCTGAGCTGGTGCGTGAGGTTGAGCGATACCGACTAGATATAGTCGGACTCACCTCAACATATAGCTTGGGCTCTGAAACCACACATCTTGAGAGAGGCTGGACCTTATCCCATTCTGGAGTTGCTCATGTGGAAAGGCGGTGAGCTGGGGTGGGCATCCTTGTTGCCTCCCCCCATGTCTCAGTGCCCACATGTTGGGGATCTCCTCACAAACAACAGTCAGAATGCACCCCCCCACTCTTCGCAGCTTTCCACCGCCTTCAGGTGGGGGGGGGGGTGCATTCTGACTGTTGTTTGTGCTTATGCACCTAATAACACGAATGGTGATTCATTGTTGGACTTCTGTGCTAGTCACGGTTTGTCCATCATGAACACCATGTTCAAACATAAGGGTATCCCTAAGTGCACTTGGCACCAGGACACCCTAGGCAGCAGTTCGATGATTGACTTTGTAGTCATGTCATCCGACTTGCGGCCGCATGTTCCGGACACTCGGGTAAAGAGAGGAGCGGAGCTGTCAACCGATCACCTGGTGGTGAGCTGGCTCTGATGGTGGGAGAGGCCGCCCTCCAGACCTGGCAGGCCCAATCGTGTAGCTAGTTTAACCATTAACCTTATTATATTTAGTGACTATTACTATTAGTTTTTATTCTTCTGTGTTTTTACTACTGTGCCAAAAAAAAGGGTGGGGGGGGTGGATTTGATGGGGAGGATTATCCAAAGCCTTGTTTGTCAATACATTAAGTTTGATCTGTTCAAAAGAATAAAATAAAATATAGAATATTTAAAAATAGAAAAAAAAATCTATTTGTGTATTATTTCAAAACAAGAGGGAAAAAAAGTAAGCTGACGAAAGTCTGTCATGATAAAAGCAGTAATTGTTGCCTTTGATATGAAAGCAATGTATGAACAGAAAAACACTGCAATGACAACAAGTATCTAGATAAATAAATAAATATATATCCATCCATCTATCCATCGAATTAAGATGGATACCCCCGCCCTCGCCTTGAGTCAGCTGAGATGCGACCCTAATTAAAATGAAGCTGCTCAGAAAATGAGTGTATGAAAGTATCCATGTCATCTTTCCAGATTTTGTTGCCTACAACCTGGAATGAAAATCTGTATGTATATGTATGTCTATCACTCAATTTACATATCATGCCAACAACTTTGACGATGGAAAACAAGAAACATTGCCAAAAAAAAAAAAAAAAAAAAAAACAGAAAAATTGCATATGCATAACTAACTACCTTTCCAAAAGTTAGTACTTTGTAGAGCCACCTTTTGCAGGAATTACAGCTGGAACTCTCTTTGTGTATGTTTCTGTGAGCTTGGCACATCTAGTCACTGGGATTTTTTTCCCACTATTTAAAGCGCTTTCAAGAATTTCTCTTCCTTAAGACTCTTCCTCCATCATCCCCTTTGTTCAGACCAATTTACTAGTCCCTGCCAAACATCCCTACGGCATGACACTGCAACCGCCATGCTTTAGTGCTGTTGGGGTGATGAGAGGTGTTGGGTTTGCAACAAGACATAGCATTTTCTTTAATGGAGACAGTTGTGTTCAGACAAGATAAAGCAAACTTTCTTTCAGAACAAAGGTGGTCAATGTGTAAGACAGACGCAATCAGTTTGAAAATGGAAGAAGCTGAATAGCATTTGGAGGTAAAAACTGGACATTATGTTCCTTAAACTGTCTGTGTCTATCAGCAGACAAACGTAAACATGTGTGAGTGAGGTAAAGCAATTTTATTTATTTATTGATTTTTTTTAACTCTTTTATAGCGTAATAATGACAGGGATACCATCTGACATGGTTATTTGTCAAATGTCAAATGCACTGTCACCAAAAACCAAAAAAAAAAAACCCAGCCATAATACATTGGTGTAGCTTCTCAATCATCCATGTCATGGTAATCCTAAAAAGCTTGAGTCGAGACAATTGGACTTCTTTGTGTGTTTTTTTTTTTAAGACGTTTTGCTTTTAATCCAAAAATCTTCATCAGTTAGAAAATCTGGTGGAAAGTCTTATATAGGCTGAGGAAAAAACTCTCAAGTCACATGCAAATCACTGTCGTTGTCCCCCCCCATCCATTCCATTGCTCCTTAGGGTCACAAACTGGGCAAAACTTACATAGAAAAGCATAGCAGAGTTGTGTACGCAGTCCAGTGCAGCGAGGAGTGCACAGACCTGTACATAGTAGAAACTAAACAACTGCACAAACGGATGGCGCAACACAATAGAGACACCTCTTCAAGTCAAGACTCAGCGGTCCACAAGGGACACTCATTTGAGGACAGCAATGTACAGATTCTGGACAGGGAAGTGAGATGGTTTGAAAGAGGAGTAAAAGAAGTCATCTATGTAAAGAAGAAAACAACAACATTAAACAGGGAAGGCGGTTTGAGGTTTCACCTTTCAAGCACTTACAAGACAGCTCTGGATCTCCTTCCCAAGAGGTTTCACTCCACTTCACACCTATTCAGGTGACAAAACGACCCCATATGAAGACCACTTAAACAACCCTAGTGGACAAAGGACCCCAACGAGCGATGGAATGGATGGGAGGGACAGTGATTTGCATGTGATTTGAGAGTTTTTTCCTCAGCCTATATAAGGCTGGAACTTTTCACCAGATTTTCTAAGTGATGAAGTTTTTTGGATTAAAAGCGAAATGTCTTCAAAAAACCATAAAAAGAAGTCCAGTTGCCTTGACTCAAGCTTTTTAGGATGAAACAGCCATAATATTAACACGACTTGGTCTGTAGCTAGGCAGCAATACACATTGTATTCTAACACATTTTAATCATATCCAGCATTAACAGATTCAGCAGTTTGTGCTATAGCAGCTCCTCTGTGGGATCAGACCAGATGGACTAGCCTTCACTCCCACACACACACACACACACACACACATATAATGTCCCGCAGCGTAACTGAGCAAAGAGACAAGTACATAAGAGTGGTCAGTCATAGTCATAAGAGACAGTAAAACGATAATATTGAGGTAACCAGCAAAAACATATTGGACAGCGATAGATTGGAAAAAAAAAGTGTAAAAGTCTGATAAGTCTAAGTTGTTAAAAAAGAATATAAAAAAGATAAAAATAAAATGGATAAAAAAGAAGTACATTTATAAGGTGCAAAATAAATTTAAAAAATGCCGAAGGAGTGTTTGACACAATCTGTCAAAGAAAGTCGGGGATTTGTGATAGAGTAGAGTTGAACAGTGGAGGAGTTGTGCAGGGTAAAAGGGATCTTGAACAAGAAAAGGTATAACTCCATTTTGCAATACCACTTACACCACATATATTACCCTATAGATAACCAATTTCCTCCTAAGAAGTACCACATGTACCTTAACCCACCCACACACACACACACACACAGACACACACAGACACACACACAGAGAGAGGTTATTAGGGATGGTTATATCAATGTAAAGGTTAAAGAAGAGAGCTTATCGGTGTTGAGTGCAAGCAGGGACTCTGGCGTGACTGACTAACAGCACAACTAAATTGAGAGAACCAGAAGGAAGACAGACATGAGGACACTCTGTGACATAAGGGAATCAGCCGCTCTACTGTCAACGGACCGTGTGAGAGTGAGGGAGTGACCGCATCAAAACATTATATTTTACCAGAACTCTCTACGCTTGAGAACCCCTAGACCTGCTCCTTTATCTAATAAAAGGTTAGTAACAAAATATATTTTATATAAACAAGTATGTTTTCAACCTAGACCTAAACACTGAGATTGTGTATGAGTCCTGAACATTAACTGGAAGGCTTTTCCATAACTGTGGGTCTTTATAACAGAAAATCTCTGCCCTCTGCAGTAGTAATCATTATTCAAGGTATTAATAAGTAGCCTGCACTTTTTGATCTTTAAGTCCGCTTGAGTAATGTGCTGCTAGACCATTGAGTCCTTTTAAGGTAAAACAAATCTGCATTTTGAACTACCTGGATCTTGTTTTTGCACCTATTAGAACATCCAGACAGTAATGCATTACAATAATGTAATATTGATTTTTTTTGCATTATGAAGTGACATCATATTTCTTATTTTAGCAATATTCCTGAGATGAAAGAAGGCTATCCGAGTAATAATATTTACATGAGATTCAAATGAAAGACTGGGATCAATAATCACATCAAGGACTTTTACTGCTGCACATGATGAAACTGAAACACCATCCAAAATTACTAAATATTTAGAAAGCTTATCTCCAGCTACCTAAGGTCTAAGCTCAAGTACTTCTATCTTTAACTTCTGTATTCTGTTCTCAGAATTTAATAAGAGGAAGTTAGTAAGCATCCCATGTCTAATATCCTTTAAACATGTCTCAGCTTTATTAAGCTGGTGTCTCTCATTTGGCTTTGCTGAAATATACAACTGAGTCTCATCAGTGTAACAGTGGAAGCTAATACAATGTTCATAAATAACAATACCCAAAGGGAGCATGTATAGAGAAAACACAGCAGGCCTAGAGCAGAACATCTTGGAACACAAAACTTAATATTAGTATGTACAGAGAAGTCACCATTTACATGTACAAACTGATAACAGTCAGTTAAATAAGATCGAAACCAGGAGAGGAACATACACGATATTCTAAAAAAATAAAAAGTCTCAAAGATGCAGCTTGGAATGCAAGTCTGGTGCTTTGTAGGATCTAGGGCATATTAAGTTTTCTTGTTAAATTGACATCCCATAAAAGGATATCAGGGCATGTGCACGCACAGAAATATTCATGAAGATGGAAGTGCCGGAATCTAAGAGAAGGTAAAATTTTACTTCATCTGAGCAAAATTTACTGCTGCAGGACATAAATTCCAGATGTGATATTATATTCAGTAGTGTGAATCGTGGATATAAGGCTGCAGATTAAGTGAACATGTGAGATGCTGGCCACTGGAGGTGGATTGGCTGCCCCAAGTTGTCAGAGCTGAACCAGTGATTTTCGAGTGTGACATTGGCAGAGCATATCGATATGGACTTGTGTCCTGTGCCTGCGGAATCAAGGTATAGTCCAGACATTGAATCAGAAGTTATTGCTTTGCTTAATTCAGGTTTGATAGAATTTTACAATAGCTTTTAAGTAAAAGCAATAGCTGTAAATAGTGTCTTCCCTGCTCTTTTTGATGACCGGCTATACGATTCTCATTTTGTACCTTCAAACATTCGCTGTTGTAGTAATAACCAAAAGGTATTGGGGTGAATAAGTAAAATCATCACAAATAAAAGATCACAAGATGGTTTCAAAGTGTTAATAATTATCGTACGGCTGGGACAACATCCACTGAAGTGGAATCTGGGGCCTCACATTCAGAACCCGGCAGCAGGACCTTTCGTACCCCAAGGTCCTGTTCTCCTTGTCTGATCTTAAAGAGTCTTGGACAATGAAAAACAAATCACCCAAACACTGACACAATTAGCAGCAAATGTGTAGACCAGCAAAAGAAATTAAATCCTTTCTTGATTAACTGCTGTTTATGTTCAGTATAAGCAAATTTATTATGATGTCTGAAAAGTGGCTTTGTACCCACCTAATCTCCAAGCTTTCTCTGAAATGTTTCTGATGCCAAAAAGCCCAAACAACTGAACATGTGGTGGTACCGGGAAGGAGTGTCGGCTATGGGCTCAATCTGCATGGGCTTCAAAGGTGCTTTCTTATTTAAGTGAATGAGCTGTAATTTATTCCAGCAAGAGTAAATATGCAATTAGTTGTGCCAATTGTTAGCATGATACATAAAGTAATCACGACACCATTGCAGTAGTGAACACAGGACTGACCCTTATTTGTGTCCTCCAACTTTCATACAAATCAGAAGAACCACTCTGGAGATCTAGATTTGTCATTTATAGCACCCCTAGTGGTCAGTGTCTGCCAAATTTGATCCAGTTTGGCAACTGGACATCTCTGACATGTCCTACACCAATGTTCCACCTTAAGGTCATGCCATGCCACTAACAAGAATTTTAAAGTCTGTTCAACAACTTTATGACCATGCCACTGATGACCCTCAGTCTAAACCTTCTTCTTCAAGGCAGCACAGAGCAATTGGGGGACTGCCTCACCACCATCAGGGCAAACGATCTGGTGGCAGATGACACCCTTTTCCTCAGCCAACTGGTCCCACTGGTATTAAATAGCCAATGCAGGCTGAGACAGGTGTATGCACTCCTCCCCAATGGGATGCTGCTTCTGTTGCCAGTCTGTTTGCTGGAGCACAGCAATGTCACCAAGCTTAACAGACAATGAACAAGAGGATTGTCTGTGTAGACAGCACATTTGTGATCAAGAAGACGCTCCATAAATGTTTCTGTCATAGCCTACTACATTTTCATGGAGCTGTAATTCACAATTATGCATTTAGTGGGCCGCAGACCTCTGATAGAGCACAGATTCAAGGCCACAATGGCTTGCACTGACCTCCAAAATTAAGGGTAGGGGCAATCAACAAAGGCCAGCACAGCTATTAAGGAAAGCTTGGTTTTGAGCACCTCAAAGCTTTCTTTGCACTGAGCAACCCTGTTGTCAGTGAACACAGATCCTGATTTTTATTTATTTTTTTGCTTTGTGCTTCGGAGTTCAGGAACCAGCCTGTGAAGATGAGAAGCCAAACCTCCACAAAACTGTGGTAATTTAAGAAAAGACCAACGCTCTGAAACCATACTGGGGGTGGCCAAATGGCCATTTCCTCAATCTTACTAGGAATTGTGACAACTGCTTTGTCAGAAACCATATGCCCCAAATAACATGCAGTACCTGCCCCTGCCAGTCTCCAGCCACTTTAAATGTTGCTTGATGATGGAAGATAAAAAAAAAAAATGTCAAGATAGAGCAGCAAATATTGGCATTGTTGGTCATTGAATATCTGCTGCATGAGGTGTTTGAAGGTGCTGGGAGTGTTGCAGAGACCAAAGGGAGTGCATAAAGCTGTTTTGGCCTGGTCTGCACCTGCAACTGGTCTTGCTCGTTAAGTCCAAGATTAAGAACCAACATTTATTTGTGAGAGCAATGCGATGAAGGGGAAAGGCATCCTGCTTAATTATGCTGTTTAATTGCCTGTATTCAACACAGAGGCAGTGTGTCATCCTTTGTTCTGATAAGCACAATTGGAGATGCATATGGGCTACAGCTCTCTGTGATAATCTGAACCTGGAGCAGTTTGTTGATGTGCTCTTTCATGACCTTATTATCAGATGGAGGAATGCGCTTACAGTGCTATCTCAAAGGAACATCAATGACTGGGATGTCATAGACTATAAGGTTTATACAGCCCAGGTCATGAGCAGAAAAAAAAATAGAATTATACATAGTAGGGAGAGCCCAAACCTTAACTAGGTCTTCAGCAGACAAAGAAGACAACTCCATGGATAGTTTATGACCCCTATACCAAAGAAGAAATTGACTGTGAGGTCATTGTTGTCTCACCAGATGGCACCTCGTTGACACCATTTGGCAAGATTACAACACCTGATTTAAGTGCCTACAACAGTCTGAGGATAAAGCAGCATATTGGAAGAATTTACATCCACAGTTGGATGCAGGCAATTCCACCTTCCACTAAGAAACCAAAGAAGTAGGCCAGACTATAAGGGCTTAAACATCACAGTAACCCCTAAATACTACCCTGCACAGGTGGCAGGAACAGTTTTCACTGTTCCACCAGTAATGCAAGTTTACTTTCCTAGAACATTAAGTGGGCTGTCTAGAGGGGCATACAAGGTTGCCTCAAGACACTTCTGCAGTGCCTGCACAAATGGCTTTGTGCAGGCATTGCAGAAGGCACTGTTGTAATTAAGTGTAGGTGGATAAGCTCATAAGAGGACATGCAAGAGGACATGCCACCAGGTATATATTTTACCACAAACAGCCCACACTATAGTATAAGCTTATCACAGAGCTCAACATCCAGTTCCATATAACCAAGATTGGGAATTTCACCACTGGCTGCTCTGAGGTGCAGCCAATGACAAGATCAGAGTCTTTCTTTACCCCAAGGCTCAGTGTTAAAGGACAATTTTAGAAAGTTCACCCATGCTGATTTCAGAGCCAGTGGTTGCATTCCCTGAAGTGTGGCTCTGCAATTTACTGGGTGCTAGTTTTGTGATGTGAAAAGGGAATTTTTACATGGTTATGTTACATGTTACATGGTTCCAAGTAACAAATATAGTAATTTTGACCAAAACAATAGTAGGCAGGTACGAAGGAAAAATAAATAAATAAATAAATAAATAGATAGATAGATAGATAGATAGATAGATAGATAAATTTAGGTAAATATAAGTAAAAGATAAAGTAATTTGATTAATTGATTATTTAAATAAATGAATACAATTAAATAAAATGTAATATAAAGGAACAGCTTGATCAGAATTAACTGATCCAAAAATCAATTAAACTAAAATTACTGTTACCAAATTTAACAAAGAAAAAATAGTAACAACTCCCTTAAATAAAAAAAAAATGAGAAACACCAGAAATCAAAGACAAATAAAGACTTAGAAAGGAATAATTAAAAAAGGAAAATTTATTATAAGAGGCTGCACACACACTAACCAAAAGCTATGCTCAGCATGCCACACAGCAGATGGGATGCATTTTTTTAGTCATGTAGGTAGAATCAGGATATAGCACCACAGGAAAGCAGAAGCAATATGGCCTGCATTAATAAAAGTATGTAAAGCAAGGAGACAATGCAGCCACCTGGTGAAAAAAAATAGGCCATAGCGTCAAAGCTTAGGGATATAGCACGCAGGCAAGCAGCAAATGAAAACAGGCAACTGCAACACACAACAAGGAGCAACATTTCTCACAGTACTTTAAACAGTACTCTAACTTCCCCAGAGACTGGCCTGCAGTCCCTATCAAAACAAATTAACTAGGGTTAATAAAGCAGAAGCTAAAGTTGAGGTCTTTAAAGCACAGCTTGACATGAGATTCACATACCAAGCAAGCTGATGTTACATTCATGAGAAAGAGTTGAGCTTGTCCATGGCAGCACCTAGCATCACACACGCTCACGAGCAATCCACAAGTAAAGTGACCTACACAACAAACTGTGTCCAATAACGGCACGCCAAAGGCTGTGCAATCAGTCCTATTGTGTGGCAGGCACTGCTAACCTACCTGCACCGGTGTCAGTGTTGGGGGAAGGCAAGGTGACCTGAAAGTAGTTGGATGAGTGCAGGGGCACATTTTATAATTGCCACCATTAGGTGACTAGGGTACACAGCAACAGGTTACTACCGCAAAGATGTGCAATATCATCTTGCCACACTAACTAACCTCTTTTTGAAAGAATGCATATTTTAAGGTTGGCTTTAAGATTTTTTTATAGCCACCCAAGCACCATTTCCAGCCTCTGCAGATGTTGATCCACAGAAGACACACATAAATAAATAAATAAATGAATGAATGAATGCATGATGGATAATAATAATATTATTAAGATAAAGCAGCATTGGACATACAATGCTGATCAAACATCATCTGCATAAGCTGTTGGAAAGTACTCAAGGCATCACAAAGGCTAAAAGGCATATTTTCCCTCACTAACACAATGCAAGGTGTATGGACTACTGCTCTTTGGAATGACCTGGGACTCCAACAGCTTTATAAAATGAACTCCCGCAGCATCATACTTCAGTGGAGGAATATGTCGATACCACTGTCAAACAGGAATGTCCTCAAGCAGTGGCACATCATAAGAAAAGTTGCCATCCTTAGCTGAAAAGACAGCCTGGTACTAACACAGCAGTCTTAATGCTGGCTTTCTCTTGCTCAGACATTGCAGACAAAGGCAGCAGATCCACCTTTTCAGATGCTGAAGGCATAGTTACTTGGAAGCCAATGACCTCACCTTAGTCACACTTACCAGTAAATTAAGCACTTAAGCAGAAGTCAAACGTTCAGTCCGTGGTCAAAAAAGAACCTTAGTCATCCCAGCATTTACTACTTGAACAACCCTCAAGCAACCCAGCTGGTAAACCTGACCAGGGGGCTCAAACAGCACACACTGACCAGAGTACTGCAATGACCAAGGGTGACGAAAAGCAAAGTTACAAAAATGTCTATCGCATCTATCCCCAAAATCACAGGGACAGAGTACACAGCCCCAAGGGGTCTTTTACAATAGGAATTCCACAAGGAATCAACTTGCCACACAGGCCCCCATCAAGTTATTAACCAGTGTTATTAGCCAATGTAAAGGATCACTAGGCCTTAAGCAGCCTGAAGCTGTAACAAATTGCAAGAACCCACACACTGCAAGGTGCAAACTGTTTCATAAAGAAACTTTCAATAATGGTGGACACCATTGAAACAGTGTTCATGGGACAGTAGCTCCTCCAATCAGAACAGTAACATTGGATAAGGAGCCATTTACTCAGCTGCTGCACCTTCCTGTGAGCCTATAAACTTCCTATCTGAGCTGTGGCACTGCAGCCTATTGGCTCTCTAACCAGGAGAAGCAAGGCATCATACCAGTGCCCAAATTTAAGCCAGCAAAATAAATACCATGGTACCAAGAAGGAACACAAACACTGTCACATTCTCAAGCAAAATGGCCTGGCTTCTGACACTGCCTGCAGATTAGAAAGCCATCGCATGAAGAGTGACCATGAAAACTTGGGGCTTGCAAGGAGGCCATAAAACCAGCTGTTTTATTTGTTCCTGCTGACTCTGTTAGTCAAACCTGGCCCCACTGAAGTGACCAGAGAGACAGGACCATAAAAGCTAAGGAAAACTCCTGTAGGGTATCACCCTCAGGCTGTTAAAAAAAAAAAAAAAAAAAAAAAAAAAGCCTGCTATAAGCCTGCTATAAGGTGAAATATGTCAAGATGTCATGAACTCAATCTAGGTCTCCTTGCCCTGCACTAGAGCAAACCTTGATTTCCTTCCTTGCTGCTCTTTCTAATTGATCAAATATAAAAAAGTGCCTAATCAGTAGCTGAAAGATGGCAGGCACATGCATGTAGCTGGATTTCTATTGATTCATCAAACTGATTAACACAGATCAATTAAAATTTCAGCACATAAGCAAACAAAAAAAAGGGTGGGAAAGTCTACAAGATTAGTAGGGGAGAGAGGAGCTAGTTGGTACAAAACTTATCTTTGTTTAATTGAAAAATTATATATATACATATACTGTGTGCAGAATTATTAGTTGTATTTTTGAGGATTAATTGTTATTGTACAACTATACAGTGCTCTTGGTCAATCCAAAATGTTAAAAAACCCTTGAACCTGAACATTTAAGTAGTAAAAGTGAAGTTTTGGCTTTAAGAGAATATCTATATGTACACCATTATTAGGCAACTATTAGTGTGCAGAATTATTATGCAAC
>JAQMYF010055667.1:0-18675 GCA_030014195.1 Neosilurus mollespiculum | reverse complement strand
TATATACACATATACATACACACATAATTATTATATTATAATGATTGTAAAGAATTATAATTTTGTGTATTTTATAATAATTTTATATATTTAATAATTATTTTATGTAAACTGTTTAACAATAAACAAAACAGCTTTTAATTGTATTTGTCTTTGTGCTCCAATTTTAAATATTAACAAACATACATATTACATTAAAGCATATTTTTAATTAAATTGAAATGTAATAGTTTTTTATCAAACTAGTAGTTCAAAATGAATTGTATAAAAATATAAACTATATGCTTACATTTGACTCAAAACATTAATATGTATTCTCATAGGATTTTGTGATTCTTAAGTTGCTTAGACCTACCTTCGTAAATTTTCTTTGAAAGCCTGAAAATATTGTAAAAAAAAAAATAATAATAAAAAAATAATAATAATAATAAAAAAGCGCAGGTTGGAACTAGGTATGTTTTCTATTTGAAAACCAAATTCACTCGTTGCGCGGTCTACAATTTAAATCGTCTGTGTGTTTTGGGACGCTTGGAGTTTTAAAACCCCTCCCTTTCCGGTTTGAACTTTTCCTGTTCCTTTTGTCGCTGTGGATACAAGTAATGCTACACGGACATGGCGAGGCTGGGGACGTTACACGGTCAGATAGAGCTGATTAAAGAGCAATATTATTTCAGAAACAGGTAACAATCAGCAACACAAAACACTTTTTACTCGTCAGTGTAAAAGGATGCGTTTGTTATAGTGATTTACTAATATAGAGATTTGGGCACTGCCTTAAAATAGAGCTCTTCATCAGATGCTGTGGGCTGTGTTTCATTTCCTTTCTTAAGTAATTAATTATTCTGTCGACGATTTTAAAGTTTAAGTAAAAAACAAACAAACAGTCAAGATGAATAATTATCTGTCTTAAGAATGCACAGTCCAGAGACATGCACATTAGACTAATTGGCAGTTCCAAATTGCCCCTAGGTGCGAGTTTGAGTGTGTGTGTGTGTGTGTGTGTGTGTGTGTGTGTGTGTGTGTTGCTTTGCGATGGACCTGCGAGCTGTTCAGGATGTACCCTGCCTTAGCCCAGCGTCGGCTGAAATAGCTGTCCTAATCACAAGCTTACGTTGGTGTAGATTCTCAATCATTCGGGTCATGGTAATCTCAAAAAGTCGAGGCAACTGGACTTCTTTTTGTGGTTTTAGACGACGTTTCGCTTTTAATCCAAAAAGCTTCGTCAGTTAGAAAATCTGGTGGAAAGTTCCTGCCTTATATAGGCTGAGAAAAACTCAAGTCACATGCAAATCACCGTTGCTGCATCCATTCCGTTGCTCGTTAGGGTCCTTTGTCTACTAGGGTTGTTGTAGTGATGTTTTTGTTTGTAGAAACCATCTTTGTTTGAGAAATCTGTGGAGATCTGGATGTGGTGCGGCGTGCTTCCTACTAGTGGTGTTTAGATGGTGGCAATGTTGTAGGTGACTGAGTTAATGCTGCTGATGATGGGTCTGAGTGGTGCTCCTTCTTTGTGTATCTTGGGGAGTATATATGCGCGGTGTAGCCTCGTCAGGATATAATCTGTAGGTGAATGGACAGTCAATTACTTTAGCCTTTTCCAGTTTCTGTAGGTGTTCTGTGATTTTCTCTTCAGAGCTTCGTAGGTGGTGCTGTCACATAATAATTCTGTTATCTTGTTATGGTAGTCTGCTGTGTAAAGAACCGCAGTGCATCTTCCCTTGTCTGCTGGCAGAATAGTGATGTTTTGGTCTCTTCTGAGTGATGACACTGCCTTCCTTTCTTGGTGTGTTAAGTTGGATTGAAGCATTTTTGCACTTAAAAAGTGCTGCTGTTACCTTCATTCTTAGTTCTGCTTCCGTCTCTCCCATATTGTTGTTCCTTAGAGCTTAAAGCTTTTTGGATTAACATCGAAAGGTCTTCAAAAACCAAAAAAAGAAGTCCAATTGGCCCGACTCAATCACAGGCTATTAGGCACTTGAGCAAGGCCCTTAACCTTCAAATGCTTCAACTGCTCAAAAAAAAAAAAAAGGAAATTACTCTAAGAAATGCCATAAATATAGTTGGGTGTAAGAGACACCAGTCTAAAGATTCAGTCTGGGCCATTTTACAATCAGTTGTACCAAATTAAATTTAACATGCTATGAGCTTCTAGCTGCGAAGATACAAGTTTGAAGATGTGACTAGCATTCTGTGGTATGCAGCTTTCAAAACCAAAGAAAAATATGCAAATCCTCTAATATTTGGCAAAGATACAAATATTTTTGATCACAAAAAATAAGCAATTTTTGCTTGTTACTGGTGTTCAAAACATTTTAAATGTCACATGTCATTTATGCCACAAATACTTATAAGGAATATCAACATGAAGTTTGTTTAAAGTTTTTAATTTATCTGGAACAATTCTCTTCACAGGTTTGGTGGTTTTGTACTCTTCTACCAACCAATTTTTAATAGCTTGTTTGACACGATTTTAAGTGTTTTTCATATATAATTCATATATCAGCAACAACTCAAACTAGATATTTTTGCTTATACATTTAAATTGTGTATCATATGCATAAAGGAATCTAAAATATCTAGTTTGTTTGTAGCCCCCCAATATCCTTAATTGGTATGTAATAAAAGGTACTAAAGACCTAATGATATCATAAATTAATTAATGAAACTGTGTTATTTGTGAATTAGTATCTATTCATAATTTTTTAATATAAATGAATGAGTGGGTTACTAAAGAGGTACCTAGCAGTTGTTTAGTTTTGATTATTTCAAGATTGATGCTCATTAAAAAATACCCGTCTTGGCTATAGACTGTTTTGTTGTGTGTGTGTGTGTGTGTGTGTGTGTGTGTGTGTGTGTATGTAATATATATATATATATATATATATATACATACACACACATATTTATCACAGCAAGTCTTCCAGGTCTTGAAGCGGTAAAACAGCCCCAGACCATCACACTACCACCACCATGTTTTACTGTTGGTATTGATGTTCTTTTTCTGAAATGCGGTGTTACTTTTATGCCCGGTGTAATGCGACACACACCTTCCAACAATTTCAACTTTTGTCTTTTTAGTCCACAGAGTATTCTCCCAAAAGTCTTTGGGATTATCAAGATGTTTTCTGGCAAAATTGAGACAAGCCTTCTTGTCTTTTTTTTTCTGTTGTTTTTGCTCAGCAGTGGTTTTTGTCTTTGAATTCTGCCATGCAGACTATTTTTGCCCAAGCCCTTTCTTATGGTGGAGTCATGAACACTAACCTTAACTGAGGAAAGTGAGACCTGCAGTTCTTTGGATGTTGTTGTGGGGTCTTTTGTGACCTCTTGGATGAGTTGTCACTGCAAAGCTTGTGTGTGTGATTATATATATATTAAGTACGTCCTGTCATGTTATTTGTATTAGAAGAGATGGCTAACCAGGTTGGGATAAATATATTTATATTTTCTTTGATTAAACTATATGATAACTATATAATGTATATATTTTCTTTGATTAAACTATATGAAATTTATGATGCACACTGAATTCTATGGAGTGTCTGTACCCACTAAAAGTTCTGTTATTTTAAAAAACTGATGAAATGAAAGGAATCATGAGTGTGCTCACATATAATCGTATAGTATTTCACACTCAGTGGGTGCTATTTGGTACACCTGTACATCTTTAATGGCTGGTCTCTTCCATTCCAACCTCTCCACCACCATGGGCAAAACCAAAGAGCTGTCAATGGGCCTGATGGACAAGACTGTAGACCATTGTAGACCAAGATTTTGACTGTAAGCCAAGATCCTGCAGCCCCTGCTGAAGAAAGTACAGGCCCCTCTAATTTCTGAATGATTCAGTGAAGGCTTGGGGGAACGTAATGTCAGATGAGACTAAAATTGAGATCTTTGGCATCAACTTAACTTACCATGTTTGGAGGGAGAGAAATTCTGATAATGACCCAAAGATCTGAAGAATACCATGCCCACCGTCAACCACATCGGTTGGAACATTATGCTTCTATGCTTCTTATAGCTGTTTCTTTGCTAAGGGTACAAGATGACTTGGTCGAGAACCTGCTTCCCTCAGCTGTGGATCGATCTTCAGTATGATGATGACCCAAAACAAACATCAAGGTGACAAAGGAGTGGCTCAGGAAGAAGCACATTAAGGTCATATAGTGGCCTCCCCTGTCTCCAGACCTTAATCCTATCGAAAATCTGTGGAGGGAGTTGAAGCTTTCAGTTGCCATGTGGCAGCCTCGAAAACTGAAGGATATGGAGAGGATCTGTAAAGAGGTGTGGAACAAAATTCCTGCTGAGATATGCAAACCAGGTACAAACTACAAGAAATGTCTAAACTTTTTGTTTGCCCACAAGGGTTTCTCCACCAAGTACTAAGTCATGTTTTGCAAATATTTATTTCACTTGATCACATGCAAATTAATTTATAAACTTTACATGTATTTTCTTCTGGATTTTTATTTTTGTTGATATTCTGTCTCTCTGTTAAAATTATCTTACCATAAAAATTATAGACCATTCATTTCTTTGTAAGTGATATCAAATAATCATTTCCCCCACTGTATGATATTTCTTCCCTCAAGTAGTTAGTTTTGCTAAAATATGTAGGATTTAAATGAAATTTTCACCAAATGTAGCAAGTGAAACTTGCATCATAATTAGCTTATTAACTTTTCAGTCCATCTTCATAACTTGGATGTTTTATTGAACTGATTACACCTTTTTTATTTATATTATAGAATTGCTGAAGAAAACAGAGAGCTAGAAAATGCTGCAGCGTTCAAAATCCATAGCTTTTTTCGAGGCTGTCAAGTGCGTGCCTACCTCAGGTAAATATGCAAATAAATAAAGTTCATTATTTTGCTTTGACTTTGGAAGTATAAGCTTTTTAATAAGATTTTAATCAGTTTTTGATTATAAGAGGTTCAATCAAGTTTTGACTAGTGACCATCACTTTTTCTTCTTACTCTTTTATATGTGTAAGCAGCAAATTTGGTATAAAGTCTTCTTTAGTTTCCTTCCTACTCTAAAAATTTTCATAGGGTAGAAGGGGGAATTATTAACCATTTTTCTTGTGAATGGTCCGCAGCTTATTTAGACCTCATTCATACTCTACACATATACAGAATGTATCAATGCAATAGACGAGGGATGTCCAATCTTATCCGCAAAGATGCAAATGTGGGTGCAGGTTTTCACTTTAACCAAGCAGTCGCCACACCTTTCACCTGTTTCTGATCTAAAAAAAAAAAAAAAAAGACTAGATTGCACATTAGTGTTTCAATTTTGAAGCCAGGTGGTAGCCACTGCAATGCTGTGCACTCATGGTGAGCACACAGGTGAGCATGCACATTGGAATATATTACCTTGATCATGCGTACAATTGGTATGACATCCAAGCTTTCCCAGGTCTTATAGAGGAGCTCCCATTTCACACAATCAAATGCCTTAGTGAAGTCAATAAAGGCAATGTTCAAGTTCTGTCTCTGCTCTCTGCAATTTTCCATTATTTGATGCAACATATGTCAATTGTGCTTCTGCCTCTTCTGTAGCCCGACTGAGATTCATTATAGACTAGCTCTGCTAGACGCTGCAGGTGCTGCAGTTTGAGCACTAGAAGAGAAATGCCAGGAAAATTACCACAATCACTGCAGTCACCTTTCTTGAACAAGATACAGATGACAGCATCAGTCAGATACACAAAGATTTGCTGATATCCAGAACCGATTGAACATAGAAGGAATAATGTCAAAATGTGTCCACCATAAACAAGGACCTCAGGAAGTATCATATCTGGACCCTGACTCTTTGCCTCTTTCCCAGCTTAGTGTTCCTGATAGATGTCTGAACCTCCTTCAGTATGAATGTCACATCCAACCCCTCGATAACTGGAAGCTGTTCGAGTTTGTTATCTATGTTGGGTTGGTTTAGTAGCTCATTAAAGTGCACAATCCACCTCATCTTGTAGTGCTCTGTGAATGTGAGCACTATGCTATTTTTGGATTTTACTCGATGAATGTTTTCAGGTTTGGGCCATAGATAGTATTAACTGTTGTGTAAAACTCTAAGGTTGTTCTCATTTATAAACTTTCCTGCTTTGTCAGCTTTTTGCTGGAACCACTTGCTCTTAAGCTTTCTTATGTTAGCTATGAAGGCTCTTCTGTGGCCACTGAGCCTCTGATCATTGAGAACGCATTGGATCTTTTCCTCTTGGTGTTCATACCAATCTTCGCATCTCCTCTTTGTCTTACCAAAACCCTGGTTTGTGGCATTCTGGAGCACTTCTTTCTTTATGAAGATGCTCATCCAAAAACTGCTCTAACTTCTCTTTATTCTCACTGTTCATAGTAATGTCTAATTTAGGTGGCTGTTCCAGCCTTCTCTGCTTCTTCTTGACCAAGATGGAACTTTTGCACATTAGCTCTGGGTACCCTGGTTTCCTCCCACAAGACATGCACAGTACACTAATTGACTGTTCCAAATTGCCTCTAGGCGTGAGTGTGTTTGATTGGACATGGATGTGAATAAATGTCTGGATCAAAGGTGAAGATCAGAGCAAGGTCACAAAGTTTTGAACATAGTTTCAAAACGAGTGCAGACAGACATGCCGTTACTATGGAATTCTAATAGAAAACCATATATAGACTTTCACATAAGACAGTTACCTTTGACCTTCAGTGGCCTTCAAAGGACAAATACCAGCCATCTCGTGACAAGCGCATGGGTAATTAAAACAGTACCCAAATATGGCTTATTTACAACATTCATGCTATGGGGCAGAAGTACCTTGAACATCTAGTTTCTTTAAATTATTTGCATTATTGTCACTCAAAATACTATGAGCTTTAAGTTTGATCTTTTGAGGTTAGTCAAGACCAAGGGCATTGTGCATGTCTGCTTACTGTGGAATGAAACTTAAGTACCCAGAGGAAGCCCTTGCAGGCACTGGGAGAACATTCAAATTCCACATAGAAACACCCGGGTCTTGAACCTTCTTGCTGTGAGGCGGACGAGCCTACTACGCCACTGTGTTGCTCAAAGTGTGTACGTTAGGGTGGTTCTTAAAAATTAAGTCAGAAAGTCTAAACTCCAACCCCTGCAATTTGTTATAATAGTTGATAAAACTGTCCTGGTGAATTTGTTTCTCAATCGGACAACATTTACCCCTGAAAAAATGCCAAAATTTATGAGTTTACTCAAAGTTAACCTCTGTACATACCCCTCAAAGTTGCAATTCTCGTAATATTTGATTACAGGTACTGTTTAGGCAAAAACAATATTTTACCTGGGTACATAACTTTGAGGGGTATGTACAGGGGTTAGCTTTGAGAAAATTCATAAATTTTGGCAATTTTTCTTAAAAAACATAAATAAAAAATTAAAATGTTGATGCTAACACCAAAGCCTATTTCCAAGGACCTACTTTTGTTTGTTTTCAAGGAGTGTTTTCAAAGTATTTTATTTATTTTTAGAACAGAAGGGAAAAGATTTTATTTGTCATGCAATGCATAAAGGTTTGGTATAAAGTAAAAGGCAGTACATTACTAGAAAACTAAAAAAAATCATTTTAAACATGTAAACATTAACATTAGTACGCCCGCGGGTAGTACGCATCCCTACTTGGGACAACTGATATTATTCATATAACGGTTGTTTAGTATTGTTACAATCACTTATGATTTTATTCACCATTGACAACATTTGCTTTTCATAGAATAATTTGTTTTCTATCAGTTCTGATGTTATAACTTTTATTTTTATTCTGATTTTAATCCTTATGCGTTCTTTATTCCCAGATAAAAAGCGCCTCTTGGGTATCCTCAGGTTGAAACTTCAAGGTTGTTGAAGGTGGGGTAAATGTTGTCCGATCGAGAAAAAAAACGCCAGGAGAGTTTTCTCAATTATTTCAACAAATTTCAGGGGTTGGAGCTTTGACTTTCAGTTTTTAAGGACCGCTCTACTGGATAGTAAATGAAGTATTAAACTAAACACTGAACATGTGAGATAGGTCAGTGCGGGACAAGAGTTGGTGGAATGCAAATCCAGTTACCAGAACAGTAACAGGTGTGTCAGGCAGTAACAGAGATGACATGTATGACCTAGTATTTGATATAAAAACCTGCTATTATGCAAATACCATTTTATGAAACCTTCTTTCTGAGTTTTTACTGGTTTGTTGATTCTGAGCTCAGAAGCATTTTCTTTCACCACTGTGGTCAAATTTTGGAGCCAGAGATGAGATACAGTGTTGCCATGGCTTGAAATCATGTCATTCCACAGTGTATCCAAGCCTTCTTATGATGGAGTAGAATAACATTTTTTAAAAAGGTTGCTCCAATATATGGAGAGCTAACTGTTCAAATTATATATTGTATGTGGAAAGTGTTTAGATTAAAAGTGACATGGAAAATAGGAGCTTTTGTCATTGAACCAGATGGTGGATGCTACACATTAAGCCAGCAACCAACTGCTTCACTTTTTCTTATCCCGCACCGGGCGAAGGCCCAATAGGAGATTATGTTGTGGCGCCAGCCGTCTGTCTGTCCTGGAATTTTCTGAAATCAACTCTTCCTACAGCTTTTTTTGGTATTTCTTCCAAGTTGGCAGACGTGTCGGATGCATGCTCAGAATATGCTTATTATCATGTACTGGTGATTGGGTGATACTTTCCAGAGTAATTGCCTTTGAGACCATGAGGTTCACTATGTCTTTAGTTGCCTTCCTTTTCTCCGAATTGCTTTAATCTTGGCAGACATTATGGACATGTGGTAAGGATATGCATATTGTTATATAATAATGATCGGATGATTTTAACAGTTATGCTACCATATAATAAAATAATTTACACTCAGGAATAAATCATCAGTTCTGAAACAGGAAACCTCACACTACCTTGACTAGTGTGGAACCTAACTCACCTTGGGACTAAAACGAAAGTTGTTCGGAGATAATGGCAGCTGGAAGTGTGGCGATGCTGATAATTTACAACCTGGTACAATTAATGGTGATTAATAAAACTACAATGGAAAATCAGCCTCATACCTGTAGTTCAGACTATAGTTAGCTCCAAGCTGCTGAGATTTGACTTGTAGGAAGTCACATGTCAAAAGGGAACAGTGGCCATATGTCAGTGGTATTTGTATGGCATGCGTGTGTGTTTTTGGCATATGTTCTTATGCAGGTGATTTGTTATGAAATAGAACTCTCAGTTAAAATGAGAATAATTCAGTTAGAAGTCATTCAGCTTGAAAACTGGGAAATATCCATTTGGCAATATCCAACTTGTCTGATGTTATCCCACTGATTTAAACTTGGTTAATATAAGTTAAATACTACATGTATAGATATAAAATAATATACATTTAAGAATAACACTTTTTAAGTATGTGTTCATAAAATCTAAAAATATCTAAAATTATATGGAATTTTTGGTGTTCAGTGATTTTAGTATGTGAGTTTTGGTACAGTCCCTGTGCTTAGTACCAGTACCAGTCAAATGTTTGGACACACAAGAAACTGTGTCCATACTTTTGACTAGTAGTGTATACTCAATGACATGGTTCTACAATAAACTGAAAAAAATGTAGTTCAAAATACTCATGATAAAAAGTAAAAATTATTAGGTTTTTATTCAACTGTGGTGGTCCATTATAGTGTCTTCTCGAGCTTAGAGTGCTGTGGACAATTGTCTCTATAAAGCTACATTTTATGTTGCCTGTGCATGCTAAATCATTGTCTATTTTAATCTTTAGACATAGAAATTAGCAGGATCACTTTGTGCTCAGGCAACATAACCTTCATATGTTTGTGCAGTCAGAAGACAAGCTTCCGGACAGTAGGTTAATTTGGTTTATTTGAGTGAATTGTTCAGTGTTTAAAGTGGTTGCTTGGGCAGAGTCTGAACATCTAAAGTGCAATATTTGGGTCACCACCATTCCTATAAACACATTAATTTTCTGTGGTTGTAAATGGTCTTTTTAAAATATGCATTTAGAGCAGATCATTTTGATGAATGAATGCAAATGTACAGTTGTCTGTGAAGTGCCAACCATTTAGGAATCTTCCTAAATATTTCTTTCACTGTTAATAACTAGCAAAGATGATTAACTTGGAATTATTTTTGCAGCTATCTACACTGGAATGCGACCATAATACAGAAAACATGGCGGGCTTTCAACGCTTGCCAGTACTTTAGGCAAAGGGTAAAGGTAAGCTATTCCACTATGTAATACACTTAAAATTGCTCTCATTAACATTCAGCCGTTACAGGCATGCCATATCTTAACACCTCAAGTAACTTTGTAATTTGATAGTATGTATTGATTAGCTCAGAAATGTCTTATCTAAAAGATGTTGCTGCTGTAGTGCACTTATTCCTCTTCCTAGTTATTACAGGAATTGTTGTTGGTTCTTTTAATTGATAGTTGGTGACAGTCACCGATTAGTAGTTTATCGTGCAACATTTGAAAAAAGGTCTCAAAAAACGGGACGATTGTTCACAATAGGTGGATTCCATGCTGACAGTCACTAACAGTCAACAATATAGGTGACGATATCGGTTGTAGACCCCTCATGCTCACTCCCGACCTAAAAATGAATCGAATCATGGGCTTTATCAGGTGTTCTCACCTAAATGAGATCGGGGATTAAGTGTGTGGGAAGTTTAGGTGACTGAAGAAATACATCAAATTAATGTTAAACACATAGTCACCCATTAAAATGTATTACTCTCAATAACCATTAAATAAATGGCTCCTCAGAAATAATTTAACCATCACAGATAACCAAAGAGTTGAACAAAAGCAACAGATGGTTATTGAAAAAATAACCTATGTAAGGAATTAAAATCAAGTCAAGTTTATTAAAAAAAAAATAAGACCTGGAACAGTTAATAATTTGCTACGATTCAAAGTTTATTCATATAGAACAACCCATAAAAGGCACCTCCAGATTTATTAATTCATCTGTCCATTATTGTGGGGGAGCTGAACTCGATCCCAGCTGGGTTAGAAGCAGAGTTCACCCTGAACAGGTTGCTTGTCTATTGCTGAACTAAAGATCCTGATTTATACTAAGCGCTTATTGGGACTACAGTTAAAATGCACTATGTGGATAAAAGTTTGTGGACAATCAACCAACGTACACATATGTTTTTTTTTGTTTGTTTGTTTGTTTGTTTTCTTGTTTTATGATTTTGTTTTTCAGTCCAGACATATTTGTTTGCTACTCTAATTAGCTCCACTCTTTTGGGAGGCCTTTTCCTGTATTTTGGATTATTGCTGTGAGAATCTATGTTTATTCATACACAGGACCATAAGTAAGGTGTAGTTCTTGTTCCAATTCATTCCATTGACGTTCAGTTGGGGTGTGGCCAGGGCTCAGTTCAGGTCTTTTGAGTTCTTCCTGTCCAAACTTGACAAATCATGCCTTCTCGTAAAAACGCATTGTTTGGCAGATGCTGATGACCTTAGTCATCTTTAAAAATAGAGACGGCTCTGGCCCTTATTGTAAAGTGCGGTAGTGTTCTTAGCCCAGTCCAGTTTATTGTCAGTATGAACTCCAAGGTATTTGTAATACTTTGTTCCTTGTTAATTCCTAGTTCCTTTGTCTTAGTCACATCAAGCTGCAGATGATTCTGCTCACACCATGTGACGAAGGAATCTACAGCAGCCCGATATTCTGTATTCTCCCCTCCACTGATACATTCACCTACAGCAGAATCGTCAGCAAACTTCTGAAGATGGCAGATCTCTGTTCAGTATCTGAAGTCCGTTATGTAGAGGGTGAAGAGGAAAGGGGAGAGGACAGTCCCTTCATGGTGCTCTGGTGTTGCTGACCACCACATCCGACACGCAGTGCTGCAGGCATACTGTGGTCTTCCAGTCAGGTAGTCCACAGTCCAGGACAAAAGAGAGGCATCCACCTGCATTGCTGTCAGCTTCTCACCCAGGAGAGTCAGTCTGATGGTAATGAATGCACTGGAAAAGGTCCAGGTGGGTGTAGACATGGTTAAGCAGGTAGATGATGGCATCCTTGACTTCGAGACAGAGCTGTTAGGTAAACTGAAGGGGGTCCAGATGTGTCTAACCATGGGTCGGTGTTCATCCAGTTTGAGTCTTTTGATGGCCTTCATGATGGCATGGGGTTTCATGCTTTCTCCTGACAAGTTAGAAGGGGGCTGAACAGTAGGGTTAGCATTAGGGTTTGCAGTTAGCGTTAGGGTTCACAGTGTCGAATCTTTTAAACATATTAAGCTCGTTGGCCCTGTCCTCACCACCCTCAGCTCCTCTGCTGTTGGATGGCCTGAAACCAGTGATGGTCTTCATACCACTCCAAACCTCTCTCATGTTATGTTGGAGTTTCCACATCAGCTTTCTGCTGTAATTGTCTTTAGCCTCTCTGATCTTGACTCTTGGTAAACTGTGGGTTGTTCTCACCTTTTCTCTATTGCCAGCCCTGAAGGCCCTGTTCTTGTCGATAAGGAGGGCTTTGATGTCTTTAGTCACCCACGACTTGTTATTTGGGTAACTTGTTATTAGACTGTTTGAGCTGGAACAATGGAGTCGGTGCAGAAAGCTATGGAGCATGACATACACTCTGTTTCATTATCAATGCCATCTCTGTGGGTCTCACAGAGTGACAGCCAGTCTGTCACTTCAAAAGCAGCCCTGTAGTTTCTCCAAGGCCTCCTCTGACCATCTCCTAACTGTCCTTGTAGTCACAGCCTGCCTCTTTACAACAGGCACATAGCATGGGGAGAGATGAATGAGGTTGTGGTCTGATTTCCTCAGTGGGGGGAGAGGGAGGGACTGTATGCATCCATAGTATTTGCTTGGGGAGACAGGAGCCCCCACCCTTTCACAAGTCTGCCACCCTGCTGTTTGCATGCAACAGCAATCACCGTATCTCAGTGAGTTAGGCCTTGCCTGCCTATGCATGCGAAGACTGAAACCGGGGGACTCTGCGGAGGAAACTCTTTCTAAGGTTTAAGGGAGAGAAAGGCAGGGACAGCAATGCTCTGTGGAACACGGAGAGCAAGATGAAGCACGAAAGGACATGCATCCGTTTCCATCTCCAGTTGTCTCAACTATGTCTTACTTGGATGTAGATGGTCTCGGATGAGAGAGTGAGGTTGACGATGCGACTCTCCCTAGCTATAATCTAAGTCACAGCATAACTCATCAGTCATCCCTTCATCCCTCACCCAAGTCATGTGGTGACAGGCGCATGGCGAAGTGACAGGAGTGGGAACACTGGCAGTTGTAGCCACAGCCCTGCACACAGGCGGCTCAGGCCATAGGGTCATTCTTCACTGAAAGGAGCACTGGTGGAGTCAAGCAGCCGTCTGATTGACTGAGCAACCCTCTTCAGGACAGCACTGCTCACCTCCCTGGCATGAGGAAGGGGCTAGAAAAGGTCCCTAAACATTGTCTGCTCCACATCACCCTGGCCAGCATACCGCAGCTGGCAGGGACCCTACCTAAGCGGTCGAAACAAACAAACCAAAAAAAATGAGGATCACTCCTCTGTGATGCAATGTGGAACGTTCGCACCCTTCTCAACAGAGACACCGCAGACCGACCACAGTGACAAGCAGCACTTATTACAAATGATCTCGCTAGATACAACATCGACATCGCAGCTCTGAGCGAGACAAGGCTAGCTGGAGAAGGTGAACTGTGCGAAAGAGGCTTGGGCTACACCTTTTTCTGGAGCAGTTGTGGGGCAGGTGTCGGGTTTGCAGTAAGGACAACACTTGTTGGCAAACTGGCTGGCTCACCCAAAGAAGTGAATGATTGCCTTATGACAATGAGACTCCTCTTGCAACATGGCCTGAAATTCGCCACCCTTGTCAGCACCTATGCTCCCACCATGACCAATCCTGACAAAACGAAGGACAAGTTTTATGAAGACTTGAACGCAGTCATCACTGCAGTCCCCAGCTCTGACAAACTCATCATTCTTGGTGACTTTAAGGCGAGAGTGGGAAGCACCTCCTGGGAAGGAGTGATTGGGAACCATGCGGTTGGCAAATCCAACAGCAACGGCCTGCTTCTCCTCCGGACCTGTGCAGAACACAGCCTTCTGATAACTAACACAGTCTTCCACCTCACAACAGTAATAAGACATCGTGGATACACCCTTGCTCCATGCACTGGCACCTCATCGACTATGAGGGATCAGCAGGATGTACGAGTCACAAAGGCCATGTGTGGTGCAGAGTGCTGAGCTGACCATCGCCTCATCGTCTCCAAGGTCATTATCCGTATTCAGACCAAGAGATGGCCACGGCACAAAAGCACCCAAGGACCAAGCTGTTAACAAGCTGAAGATCAGCAGTGTCAAAGAGTCCTTTGTGGATACCCTGGAGGAACACTTGGAATCAACCACTCTGGATGACACGGATATGGAGACAGCGTGGGCCACACTTCGTGAGACAGTGTACAGCACAGCCATGGAGTGTCTAGGACCTGCCACCAGGAAGCACAAGGACTGGTTTGATGAAAATTGTGCAGTGATACAGCAACTGCTGGACAACAAGTGGCTTGCCTATAAGGCACATCTGGATGACCCCATGTCAACAGTGGAAAAAAAGATGCCTGGCATGAAATCCACAGCACCATCCAAACCAAGCTGTGCCAGATGCAGGACTCTTGGCTTAGCCAGAAATCCAATGATATCCAGGGCTTTGCAGACCGAAATGAGATGAAAAGCTTCTACAATGGCCTCAAGGAAGTCTACAGCCCTTCGGCATCATCCCCTCTGCTCACCACAGATGGGTCACAACTGATCACAGACAGAGCACAGATCCTCGAAAGATGGGCTGGACACTTCGACTCTGCTGAGTCGCCCGTCCACCATTAATGAAGTCATCAAACAGCTACCTCAAGTTTCCATTGATGAGACTTTAGATGCCACACTGACCCGGGAAGAAGTCCAGAAGGTGATCCAGCTGCTGTCCAGTTGGAAAGCTCCAGGCACAGACTCCATTCCAGCCGAGGTCTACAAAGAAGGCAGCATGGCCCTGACTGAGAAGCTTCATCAGCTGTTCAAGCTCATACGGTAAAATGAGACAGTCAGCCAATATTTCAAGGATGCCTCCATCATGCACCTGTACAAGCACAAAGGGAATCGCCGGGTCCGCGATAACCATCGTGGAATATTCCTGCTGTCCATCACTGGCAAGGCACTGGCAAGAGTTCTTCTGAACCGCCTCATCACTCACCTTGAGCAGGGCATCCTCCCAGAGAGCCAGTGTGGATTCGGGAAGGAACATGGGACGATCGACATGGTGTTTGCCGCCAGGCAGCTTCAGGAGAAGTGTCAAGAACAGAATGCCGACCTGTACTCCACCTATGTTGATTTGACCAAGGCATTTGACTCCGTCAGCAGAGACGGCCTCTGGAGAATCATTGCAAAGTAAGGCTGCCCTTGAAAATTGATGGCCATCATATAAGAGCTCCATGATGGCATGCTGGCCAGAGTCCAGGACAATGGAGAAGCTTCCGAGCCATTCCCCATCATGAATGGTGTGAATCAGGGCTGCGTCCTTGCTCCAACACTCTTCAGCCTCATGTTTTCAGCCATGCTGACTGATGTCTTCTGAGACTCGAGCACAGGCATGGGCATCAGATACCGCACAGATGGCTCACCCTTCAACCTCAGGAGGCTCCAAGGCAAAACTAAGGTTGAGACTAGCTCCATCAACGACTTTCTGTTTGCCAATGACTACACCCTCAATGCTGCATCATAGGCTGACATGCAAAACAGCATTGACAAGTTCTCTGTGGCTTGTAACAACTTCGGTCTTTCCATAAACACCAAAAAGACTGAAGTTATGCATCAGCCAGCTCCTGGAAAGACATACATTGAGCCCAACATCACCATCCACGAGCAGTGCCTAAACGCGGTGGACAAGTTCACCTATCTCGGCAGCACTCTGTCCAGGAAGGTTGTCATCGATGACGAAGTGAATGCCATACTTGCTATGGCAAGCATCGCTTTTGGCAAGCTCTACAAGAACGTCTGGAACAGGAGAGGCATCACCCTCAAGACAAAGCTCAAGGTGTGCCGGGCTGTCGTCCTCACAATCCTGCTGTACGGCTGTGATTTGTGGACTGTCTATTAATGCCACACAAGGAAGCTGAATCACTTCCACACCATCTGTCTCAGGAAACTTGTAGCATAAAGTGGCAAGGCAGAATCCCAGACACAGAGGTGCTTACTTGGGCTAGCTTGCCCAGTATCCACACAATCCTGATGCTGTCACAGCTTCGATGGGCAGGTCAGGTAGTCCGTATGCCAGGCCACTAACTCCCAAGGAGACTGTTGTATGGCAAACTGCAGCAAGGCAAGCATTCCCAAGAGGTCCCAAGAATTGCTACAAAGATACTCTGAAAGCCTCTCTCTCAAGGCTTTCAACATCAGCATCACCACCTGGGAGCAGACAGCTCTTGGCAGAGGAAAGTGGATGTGAGCAGTCTGCAAAGGCATGGCAGCCTGTGAGGAAAACCAGACTGCAACAGCTGAGCAACGCAGGCAGGCCAGGAAGACCAAAGTCAGCAAGTCACCAGCGGCCGCCACCATCCCCTGTCCACACTGGTCGAGAACATTTGCGGGCACGGATCAGCTTCATCAGCCATCTGCGCACCCACACATCCCGACCCCAACCCCAGGATGACTAGAGATGGTCTTGATGGACGAAAGAAGAAGTATTTGCATACAGCAGGTCTAACGTTCTCTCCTCTCTGGTGGAACAGTCCACATTCTGCACAAAGTTTGACAGTGTAGTGTCCATGGTGACATGGTTGAAGTCATGCAGATGAATGAACTCGGGTGCTGAGTCTGTAACTGGGCTATAGTAGCATGAACAGTGTCACATGCAACTCTGGGGTTGGCAGAAGGAGGAAAATAAACAGCCACTAAGATGACATGGGAAAATTCCCTAGGCAAATAATGTGGTCTGAGTCCAACAGCACATAGTTCTATGTCCGGTCCACAACTCCGCTCTTTCATGGTTATGTGGGTGGGGTTACACCACCGGTTATTGACAAGAACTGCAAGCCCCCTCCTTTCCACTTACAGCTCGCGGTGCAGTCTCTGTCAGCCAGGACAGTGTAAAAGCCCGCGATGGATGCATTGTCATCAGGAATATCCTGTTGCAGCCAAGTCTCCACGAAGCACATGAAACTACACTCCCAATACTCCCTCTGACTTTGGGCTAGCACTGTCAGCTTGTCCGTCGTATTTGCCAGTGACCATACTTTCCCTATTATAATAGATGGGAGGCACAGCTTGTACCTTTTCCTCTCTGTAAGCCTCCGCTTTCTTGCCGCCTACCTCCTCTTCTGTCCTCCATCTCTGCATCCATGGTGAGTTTTTCTCCAGATTTCAAGTCCATAGGTCTGGCTGCTAATCAGGCTGGCATCAGGGCCATCAGCTGATCCCTGGAGTAAACAAAGCACGTAGCGTGTAGTTCCGCAGCAATAAAAAGTACAAAAACTCTCTCAACTCACATATTGAGAGGGCAGCTACTTATAAACAATAAAAATCATAAGTACATAAAAAAGAGTTTAAAGTTCAGGAAGGGCGGGAGCAACTGAGACAGGCTGCATGCCGGTTAATGCATGTATACATACACACACACACACACATACTTTGCCTTGCAAAAGTATTCACCCCTTGGCATTTTTCATGTTTTGTTGCCTCACAACCTGGAATTAAAATGGATTGTTTAAAGGTTTGCATCATTTAATTTACAGACCATGCCTACAACTTTGAAGATGTGATTTTTATTTTATTTTTATTTTTATTTTTTTTATATTGTGAAGCAAACAATAAATAGGACAAAATAACAGAAAACTTTAGCATGCATAACTGTTCACCCCCTAAAGCCAGTAATTTGTAGAGCAACCTTTTGTAGCAATTACAGCTGCGAGTCACTTTGGATAAGTCTCTATGAGCTTGTCACATCTTCCCACTGGGATTTTTGCATATTCCTCAAGGTAAAACTGCTCCAGCTCCTTCATGTTAGATGGTTTCCACTTGAGAACAGCAATCTTCAAGTCTGTCCACAGATTTTCTTGGATTGAGGTCTGGGATTTGACTAGGCCATTCCAACACATTTAAATGTTTCCTCTTAAACCAATGAAGTGTTGCTTTAGCAGTATGGAGTATGGAGTGTACAGCTTATTGTGGTCCCGTTCACAGATACACCAGTCTCTGCTGTGGAACTCTGCAGCTCCTTCAGAGTACCTTTTGGTCTCTGTGCCGCCTCTCTGATTAATGGCCTCCTTGCCCGGTCTGTGACTTTTGGTGGGCGACCCTCTCTTCGCCGGTTTGTTGTGGTACCATGTTCTTTCCATTTAAAGATGATGGATTTGATGGTGCTCTGGGGGATCTTCAAAGATTTTAATATTTTTTATAAACCAACCCTGACTTGTACTTCTCAACAACCTTGTCCCTGACTTGTTTGTGACTTCATGGTGTGACGTCTCTTGCTTAGGGTGTTGCAGCCTCTGGGGCCTTTCAAGTCAAGTCAAGTCAGTTTTATTTGTATAGCGCTTTTTACAATTGACATTGTCACAAAGCTGCTTTACATAGTAAAATTAAATTAGGGAGGAATCTAAAAATTTTTCTACAACCCCTACACATCCCTAATGAGCAAGC
>JAQMYF010055591.1:0-18691 GCA_030014195.1 Neosilurus mollespiculum | reverse complement strand
AACAATTCAGGAACAAAACTAATCCAACTGATAATAAATGGTTCGACACAGAATGCCAAAATATTAGAAAAGAGTTAAGAAAATTATCAAATCAAAAACATAGAGATCCCAACAACGCAGAGGTACGCCTTCATTACTGTAATACACTAAAGCTTTATAAACGTACACTCAGAGTCAAAAAAGCCCAACACACACAAACCCAACTGACGCTGATGAATCCATAAACACGAATAGTTTCTGGGAACTCTGGAGAAATCTGAATAAATCCAAACCTGAATTAGCAATACAGAACGGGGAGGTATGGGCCAGCCACTTTAAATCACTTTACACTCCGAACACTAATAACACCAACCACGAACAGAACACCATCATTAAAAATCTCAACACATTAGAATCGGTTATAAAAGACTCCCAGAATCTCCTGGACTCCCCTATTACCGACCAGGAACTCTCAAATACATTAGGAACTCTCAATCCCAGAAAAGGAAGTGGACCTGATGGCATCCTAAATGAAATGATAAAACACACAAGTAAAAAATTCCAATCGGCTATCCTTAAATTATTCAACCTGATTCTGAGCGTAGGTTACTTCCCTGACATCTGGACACGAGGTCTAATAATTCCTCTCTTTAAAAGTGAAGATAAATTCAACCCTAATAATTACTGGGGCTTCCTTGTGAACAGTAACCTGGGGAAGGTTCTATGCAGCATTATTAACTGCAGACTTATGGACTTCCTTATGAAACACAGTGTTTTGAGTAAAAGTCAAATTGGATTTATACCAAATCACCACACATCCGACCACATTTACACCCTACACACCCTCATTAACCTCCACGTTAATCAAAACAACAACAAAATATTTGCATGTTTCATAGATTTCCAAAAAGCGTTTGATTCAATCTGGCACGAAGGTCTATTTTATAAAATTCTTGAAAGCGGCGTAGGAGGTAAAACATATGACCTTATTAAATCTATGTACACAAACAACAAATGTGGAGTAAAAATAGGCAACAAAAGAAGTGAATTCTTCCCTCAGGAGCGTGGAGTGAGAAAGGGCTGCCCTCTTAGCAAAACACTCATCAATATATATATCAATTAATTGGCCTCCATTTTAGATTGCTCAGCAGCACCGGTTCTCACTCTACACCACTCAGAGGTCAAACTCCTGCTGTACGCAGACGATCTGGCCCTGCTGTCTCCCAGCGCTCAGGGTCTACAGCACCACCTGGACCTGCTGCAGCAGACCTGGGCCCTGACATTCAACCTCAACAAGACCAGGACTATCACCTTCCAAAAAAGATCCCACTCTCAGGGAAACACACCACACTTCACTTTAGGGACTCACACAATAAAAAACTGTAAACAGTACAATTACCTGGGACTAAAAATCCCCTCCAGTGGAACCTTCACCCCAGCAGTGAATGAGCTGACACAGAAAGCATGCAGGGCATTCTACGCTATTAAAAAACAAATTTGTATTCAAATCACAATTCCTATCTGGATCAAATTGTACCAATCGGTAATCGAGCCGATCCTGCTGTACAGTAGTGAGGTCCGGGGGCCACTTTCAAACCAAAACTTTACACAGTGGGACAAACACCCAGTTGAAATTTCACACATACAATTCTGCAAATCCATTCTACAAATTCACAGAAACACCACAAACACCAGCTGCAGAGCTGAATTAGATCGATTCCCACTACTGCTCAAAATTCAGAAAAGATCTGGTAAATACTAGCTCCATCTAAAACACAACGACCCCCAGAGTCTCCACTACAGAGCCCTGCAAAGCTGAGCCGAGACAAGAGTCCCCACACCCTCACCCGGCTGTTCCTGAACCTCTGTTCACTAACACACACTACATGTGGTACATCAGGAACAGCCGGACCCCAGAACAATCAGACCTCACCAAATTATAACACGACAAAAACAAAACTACATCACTCATTGGAACAGTGCAGAATGCAGTGCTATCTGACCCTAAAGCGACAGTATACTGTAGCGGATTACTTGAGCACAGTGACTGAACACCAACACAGAACCACACTAACGAAGTACAGACTCAGCGCTCACACACTTGCCATAGAGACGTGCCGCTATAAGAGATTATGGCTCCCTAAAGAACAGAGAGTGTGTACACAGTATAACAGCAACACACCGGAGACAGAGCTTCACTTCCTCACAGAGTGTACCAAATTCACTCACATACGCCAAAAATATTTCAAAAAATTCCAGTTAACCCACCCCGAATTCTCCCTTCTACCCAACAATGACAAACTACCCCTCTTATTGGGGGAAAGGAAGGAGAGCTGCATACTAGCAGGACAGTATGTATCCTCCTGCCACAGACAGAGGGACAGTGAGTGATACACCCACACACACACACCAACACACACACACACACACACACACACACCAACACCCACACCCACACTCCAACACCCACACACACCAAAACCCCCACACACACCCACACACAGCCCTGTTGGTTCCCAGTAATAGTACTGACAAACTAATAATAGTATCTTATCAGTAATAGTATCAGTTATAATATGTTCCTAAACACTGTACTGTACTCTACTGTTTTTATTTTATCTTATATATATATATATATATATATATATATTTCTATTTATTGTTATATATTTATTATTATTAAAAACTATTTTATTTAGTGCCTAGAAGATCGATACTGTTGTTAACTCTTTTATATTTTCATCGTATATATTTATTCTTTTATTATTATTATTATTATTATTTTAATTTATTTTTATTTATTTATTTTATTCTTTTTTTTCCATTAATTTATTTTATCTTATTTTATTAGTACTATTTTTTTTTTTGGCTTTCTCCCTCTCCCCCTAATGTTCAGACCAATTAGTTCAATTATTGTTAATGTCATTTACCAATGTTTAAAATATGTTCATATATATTTCTTGAAACACTTTGGCAACACTGTACATGTATACGGTCATGCTAATAAAGCTTATTAAACTGAAAAACTGAGATGGGGGAGAGAGAGAGAGAGATGGGAGAGGGGAAGAGGGAGAGGAAATGACTGTTAAAATCAGCCACTACCGGTGATGACAGGAACTAATTTTCTCTCAGATGTTCTGAATTTTGCACGTCCACCTCACGGCCTGAAGGTCCTGAATTCAAGTCCCAGGCTCTTCCGTGTGAAGGTCTTCCCGCGTCAGCTTGGGTTTCCTCTGGGTACTCCTGTTCCCTCCCACAGTCCAAAGACATGCACATTAGGCTAATTGGCTGTTCCATATTGCCCCTAGCTTGGAGTGTGATTGGTTGTATGTGTGTTGGACCTGAGATAGACTGTCTACCTATTCAGGGTGTACCATGCCTTCACCTACAGTCGGCTGAGATAGGATCCAACCTATTTTTCACCAACAGCACAAAACATTGGGTAGCTTTTTGTTTATGAAGCCATAGTGGTAGGCAGAAGCTTTCTGGTAATCACCCTTGGTCTCTCACACACAAAGAAGTTACTGTTGTTTTGTTTTAAAGTTTTTAAGTCTATCTAAGCCAGCAAAATGCCAAACCACCACTACATGTTTAATGGTTTATCCTCTTCCACTTTATCCTTTATTAGGGTCTCAGGAAGGCTGGAGGCCATATCAGCCGACTCTGGCTGAAGGCAGGGTACACTAAACAGCTCATGAGACCATTGCAGGGCCAAAACAGATACACCACCATTCATACTCCTTGAGAATATAGAATTAGAATACTGCGCCTGTCTTTGGACTGTGTGTGTGTGTGTGTGTGTGTGTGTGTGTGTGTGTGTGTGTGTGTGTGTGTCATGGGGGGCAACAACCAGAGCACTCACAGGAAACCCATGCAAGCATGGGGCGAACATGCAAACCCAGGGGAAAACATCGGGTAGCTTTTTGTTCATGAAGTCACACTGGTAGGCAGAAATTCTCAGGTAGTCACCCTTGGTCTCACACACACAAAGCAGTTGCTGTGAGGCAGTGCTAACCACGACACCACCATGCCGCCCCAGCTACATAATACATTTCTCAATGTGTTTCCTTAGCTGGAGGATCTCCTCTGTAAGAGATATGTTAAGAGGGAAGTAGTTGTGGTCAGCCTCCTGACCCTGTGTATCTCCTTTCACCAATCACTCTCTCCACTCCCACCCTCCTGGGCTCACTGGTTGTTCTTACTGCAGGCTTGATGCATAGAAAAGTTCAGCTGTAGCGCTATTAACTGTAGTGAAATCAAATTCTTATTGGTTTGAATGCTGAAAGCAAATGGACAAATTATTATTTATTATTATTATTATTATTATTATTATTATTATTATTATTATTCCGTCGCGTTTTTAGGCACCTATCTCCTTTCACATTTTTCATCATAGAAACATCATTTAAATATCAAAACGTTCAGCTCAATCAGGACATTCCAGCGTCTATTTTTCTCATTCCTAACATTCAAACTTCCTGAAATATTCAACGTTTTTCAGGAATTTTTTCCCATTAAAATGCATTGACGGAATGTTCAAAATTGTCACATTTTCACACTTTTTCACACATTTTCAATTCTTTACCATACATTCATACTTTCAGCTATTAATCCATTTCAAACTTTTCAAAATATTCAACTTTTTTTGAGGTCAAGTTTTGGCAAAATGCTCAAAACTAGAGTGTGTGACATCATCAGGTAGAGTGGAGAGGAGCTGTGAAAATCTTGTGAAAAGTCTCTATTCAACTCGCTCTCATTCCCACAAGGTTTACTCTACATAGATCATTTTTACACCATTTTACAGCTCCAAACCCCTCCAAGTGAGAGGAGCACCAACCAACTGCCCCATCTACTCATATTATAAATCTAACCTGAACAATTTGAGGAAAGGACAAAGTACCACTTTTTCAAACTGCTCCCATGTCCACAGTTTAAGTCACACACACACACATAAAATCTATATCACTGTGTTCACAAGACTTCATTTTGAGGATAGGACTTGTGGTCTGGCCACAGGAGGCAGGAGTTTGTGAGGTGCACATCAGCTGAATCTCAGTGAATTCAACTGTCAGAGGGAAAGGGCATACAATCACTATGGCAACCAGTGATTGATATGAGCTCATTACTGCAGTTTGACTGTGTGTTTACTTACAAGAGGAAATTATGTTGGTCAAAACCCACTGGATGAAAACAGATCTATAAAATTAACACCTTGCAGTTATTTCAAAACCAGGCTTTGCTGTGTTGCTGACCATTTTGCTAGAGATACAAACTACTTGTTCTTTGCTCAATTTGTAACAGAAATACATCTGGCCACCTCCAGCATGAGAATACAGCTGCGAAAAGGTCAGCCTTTTACACGAGACGGCCGCAGAATAAATAATGCCATGCTGCAAGACAAATGTGAGGTTGAAAGATTATTCTATACCATTCTAGGACATGTGTTAAATATGTTGGCTCTAACTGTCATTTTGGATTTCCCAAACAACCTGCACCAAAGACCATAATATTAAGACCTGGAGGGAGTGATGATCCAGAACAAGACATAGCAGTGATGAAAAAACTCACAACACTGAACCGTTTGCTTAATCGACCTGAAATTGTGTCTCTCAGTTTAGAGCAGATTCTGGCTTGCTGTGTGCTCACTGTTGACGAATACAAAAAGTGTCTGGGTATGACAGCCAAATCCAGTGAAGTGATCCTGAAGCGTGACCCAAAAGACTGTTGGGTAAATGGCAACAATCCTTACCTCCTTGATGCCTGGGACGGCAATATGGATACACAGTTCATTCTTAATGCTTTCTCCTGTATTGTGTATATCTGAAGCTGCATCAGCAAGGCCGAACACGGTTTAAGTGACTACCTAAAGACAATGATAGACAACTCGCGTCATGAAAATGTCAATGAAAGCGATGAAATGAAACAAATTATGCAGGTGTACTCCAAGAAAAGAGAGGTCAGTGCTCAAGAGTGTGTGGCTCGTGCATGCGGCCTGCATATGAAACAGTGTACAAGCAGCGTTGTGTTTGTACAGACAGATGACAATCAAATAGTCATGAGATTATTGAGAAACACAGGGAAGACACTGAAAGTGCCATCGAAGAGTTTGAACAAAACGGTTGCTTAAGAAACGAATGATGTAACCTTGCTCCTGAGAGTGAATTAGAAAGGTTAGAGTGTATTGAAAAACTTGAGGCATTAGAAAATGAAAATGATAACATACAAGAGAAACAAATTCAGAAATGGCAATCACGAGAGAGAGGCCCCTAACATAGATCCCAAATTGTTATGCCAAATGTATCAGAACTTGAACTAAAACAAGCGTCTGTCTTCTACACCATCAGAGACTGGTGCTTAAATGTGGCTTAAGTCCAGAACCATTCTTCTTTTACATTAATGGTGGAGCTGGAACAGGCAAATCTCACCTTATCAAATGGATACATGCAGATGCATTCAAAATATTGTGCAGACTTCCACGAAATGCAGGGGAAGCAGATATTTCTAAACCTGCAGTTCTGTTAACTGCTTTTACTGGCACTGCTGCATTTAACATTTCAGGTACACTCTGCATTGCATTGTCTGCTCAAACTGCCAAGAAGTCTGAAGCCTCCATTCCAAGGCCTTGACAATAAACTAGATGAAGTCAGAGCAAAGCTTTTAAATGCTGAAATATTAATAATTGATGAAGTGTCCATGGTCTCAAAGTCTCTCTTTGCGTATGTAGATGCGAGATTGAAACAAATCAAAGGAATAAGGAGACCTTTTGGTGGAATGTCAGTTCTTGCTGTTGGAGATTTCTATCAAATGCCACCAGTTAGACAATCTAAACCTCTATGTGTATATGACCCAAGACAGATCAACCTCTGGTGTGACAATTTTCAGATGGTCACACTGACTGACATCATGCGCCAAAAAGATGATGTTCCTTTTGCGGAGATGCTGAACGGAATCCGTCTTAAAAAAAAATCAGATGCATTGTCAGAACCAGACAGAGCTTTGCTTTCACAGGCTGTCACTGACCAGGAACATTGTCCAAAGGATGTACTGCATGTTTATGCTACAAACAAGCAGGTTGATGTGCACAACTTTGCATCATTAGCGATGTTTCACTCTGACATCATAAAAATAGATGCAGACGACTATAAAAAAGATCTCAAAACTGGTAGAATGGCGAGACAAGCTGAACCTTTCAAAGGGACCAAAAAGGAGTTACCTGACTCAATAAAAGTTGCCATAGGTGCTCACATCATCATTACCAGAAACATTAACGTGCAGTCTGGACTGTGCAATGGAACCTTTGCGCGAATTGTAAATATAGTGACCAGTGGAAGTGATGGTGCTCAACATGTCAGTAAACTCGGCCTTGAGGTCTTCAATGAAAATGCAGCAAACAGACACAACAATTTAGGCACAGCTGATAATATTGTGTACATTGACAGAGAAGAGGAGAATCTTAAACAAAAGGGAGTGGTGTGCAGACATTTTCCTGTGAAGCTTGCATTTGCATGCACAACACATAAGGTTCAAGGAATGACAACTTCCTCAGCAGTAGTATCACTTAAACACATATTTGAACCTGGCATGGCCTATGTAGGTATCAGTAGAGTAACCTCTCTCAGCGGACTACACATTCTTGACATGGATGAGCAAAAAATTTATGCCAACCCTGAAATTAATGCAGCTCTTGCTGACATGACTGCCTTAACTTCATGTCTCAGAAGCAGTAAACAGGCCAGACACTCTGACCGTGGTCCATCATAATACTGAGGGACTGCCATCTCATATCTGTGACATAAAGAGTCACCATGAACTGCATCTCGCAGATGTCTTATGTCTAACAGAAACTCACCTGTGAGGATCCTTTGTTTCTGAAAGTCTCCATTTAGATGGCTACAACATGTTTAAACGAAACAGAAATGTTTCATATACAAACTACCCTGACAGGGCTAACAATAATGGTGCTGGTGGCACAATTTATATGAAAAACCATATCCAAGTCAGAGAAAAGCAGTACATACAAGGCGCTACTGACATCGAGTTTACTGTAGTCAAGTTTGAAGCCGCATTCAATGCTGTGATTGCTGTGGTCTACAAGCCTCCAGGGTACAGCATTCTTTCGTTCTTGTCAAACCTGCAAAGCGTCTTGAATTCACTGGAGATTGTGTTAGTCTCTGGCGATTTTAACGAAGATCTGTTGTCGCGAGCAAACAAGCCGATACTCGAACTGTTTCAATCTAAAGGTTATGAGCAACTAATCTCTGCAGCTACCACAGAGAAAAATATGCTGTTAGACCCCCTTTTCATATCTTGACCGCAGTGCTGTCTCCATTCTGGTATGCTGCAAACCTACTACAGTTATCACAATCCCGTGTACTGCGTATTAACTTCTGATCTTTTGTAAATATAATCAAATCAATATATTGAATAATGCAACCTTCAAACAAAATCATTGCATTTATGACAGTAACGTTTAGTAAGTTGGAAATTAGCAAATCAATTCCACAAAATGTAACTTTTGTAAAACTTTATCTAAATTTGTGACATGTGGGGGGGATGTCCTTTGCAGCCAGGCTGTAACACATGCCCTGGCTGCTCCAGCCTTTTAGGGGCTGGGAGGAAGAGCGGGATGGAGGGACGATCCCACCTGGAAAAAACTAAAATTAATATTCATAACTGCCTATTTAACAGGCACTTAAAAACATGGCACAAAAGTCAAAAGGAAGGAAAACATTTGAAGGAAAGCTTTGTAATAACAGGAGAAAAACACACAAAATCCCAAGTCAGTCAGCAAGTCAATTTCTCAGCTTGTAACTTTAATAAAAATTCTTCAAAAATTGCGACATTGGGGCGGTTGTCCTGTGCAGCCAAGCTTTAACACTTGCCCTGGCTGCTCCAGCCTTTTAAAGGTTGGGAGGGAGGGTGGGATGGAGGGACTACCCCACCTATAGAAAAAAAAAAAAAGAAAGAAAAAACCCCCACTTATAACCGCCTATTTTATAGTTACCTCAAAACATGATGCAAAAATCAAACAGCAGCAACAAATTTACTAAAAACTTTGACATAACAGGAGCAAAAAGAAAGAACAATTGCTATATAAAAATTCTATATCAATAATTGAGCTGGACCCAAGGGTGTGGTAAGTGAACAAAACACTTCATGGCACATACACATTTGATAATTATTGTCTCTGATCATTTTAACTGATAGAAGAAGTAGTCATTGCCCCTGTATTTGGATCTGCCTGCCCATGTATAAGGTTTTTCTTTTCCGTGTGTGCACGAGTGCAACACACAGCTTTACGACCTAACTTCTCAGCCCACAAGGAGTCCAGCAACACTTCACTGCTCGCCTAAAAGATCCACGCACCTGGGAAATGGAGATGGCACACCAGGAGGCTTCGCTTCATCTTTACATTACCTGTATCCATGCCTGATCCACTCATCACAGGAATAGAACCACAAGTCAGAGAAACAGCGAGCAGAAATCCAAGGCAGTGCAGCTCTATGACTCATGACAATCTGTAAGTATCCAGTGTTTGTTTACCGTTAAATTTAAACCTTTTATCTGCTAGAGATTAACTGCTTCATGTTTGTCTTTGCCCTCTCATGACATCTGTCATGGATGTCTTTTTCAGGAAATGCTGCATTGAGAGTCTTGAGAGTCTAACAGGAGCCGTCTACTTCCTGCTGTTTCATCTGTCAGGTATCACAGAACCAGTCGTGCCTGAAGGATCGTCAGAACTTCAACATGCTAAGCTGCCACCCACCTACCAACCACTGTCACATGTGCACTGGGCAGACTGTCAGACACTCACAGTCAGACAGTCATGAGAAACTTGTGGTATAGGGGACAATGTTTGTCCTTGTCTTGTACACTTTATGAAACCATAGTGAGTGTCCATGTGTAGATGTACTACCTACAGGGGCGGCTGTGGCTCAGGAGGTAAGACGGATCGTCCATCAATCGTGGGGTTGACGGTTCAATACCCGGCTTCTCCTGTCCATGTGTTGAAATGTCCTTGAGCAAGACACTGAACCCCAAATTGCTCCTGATGGACAGTTCCACCATCATCTGCTAGTGTGTGTGAAATACATGATTGAGTGGAGTGTTTATATTAAGGCAGAAAATAACTATAAAGGTGTAGTCTGTTTAACATTTCTGCATGCTCAGCCGTCCTGGTAGGGGATCCCTCTAAGACTTGACCTACCTAAAGGTTTCTTCCTTTTTTCCACTAATAAGGGGTTTTGGGAGTTTTTAATACCCTGCATTTTTTTTGCATCATTGTGTCATGTAAATACTGATACAATTATAATAAAAGTTGTTAAAATACATATATTGCAACATTGCATGTCTTGTCTACCTTGTTATTCAACATTTTACTCAGCTATTCAGTTTAGCTTAAGCCTTTCATTCCACATACTTCATACATTTCAGGCTACATTCACCTTTATTACACAGCTATCCAGTTTAGCGTAAGCCCTTTATTAAAATCTTAAAATATTCCACATACTTCAAACATTTCAGGTTTTATTCAGCTTCAGCTATCCAGTTTGCCATAAGCCTTTCGGCTTTCAGCACTCACACTGCAATTTGTTCAGAAATTGCATTCTTTAGTTTTTTTAGTGTTGGCAACAATTTCAGTGTTACCAACGTTTTTGGGTTTTTTTCCCAATGAAAAGTAGAAAACGCATGCTCAAAATGCTGCTAGTATCCACTACAGAATTTCATCTTCATATTCATTTATTTATCATGATCACTGGCATAGCAAATTACAAACTACATAAAGAAGTAATTTCATTTAAACCTGGGGCTGATAATCTGGAAAGCTTGAAACTTTTGAAAGTAGCTTCGGTGAAACCCTTCCTTGCCCTCAGAGGTCCTTACAAAGCCCTTTGTGCAATGTTGTTTTTAAACATTTCAGTAATTTTTTCATGTATTTGTTGACAAACAAAATATTTTTGCTCCTCAAAGAGTAGGCCTAGGGAGGATATTTAACACCAAAATTCACATGACAATTCATTAAAATCATTAATTCATTTGCCAAACTACTTACTCTTATTAGGGTTGCAGGGAAGCTGGAACCTATCTCAGCCCTTTCTGGTGAAGGCGAGGTACACCCTAAACACCTCACCAATTCATTGCAGGGCCAACATATACATAACCATTCACACTCACATTCACACCTAGGGGCAATCTGGAACAATTTAGAACATTCATTTTGCTATTGCCAATTCAATATGCAAAGTGGCAATGCAATCCTTGAGTCATTTCATATTTATTGATATGCATGTCATATGACTCATATTAGCTAAGCCCCACCCTGATTAAGGGTCTCCCAGTTCACATTATCAATTGAATTTGGGTGCAAAAAGCGTGTTGACATGCAATGCAATTACAGAGGGAAGCTTTTTAATAAAGAGGTGAAAAACCCAATTTAATATGACATGCAGTTCAATAAAATACTGTTACATTTTTTATTTAAAATACTTTTAAATGAAGGATTGCATTTCCACTTAGTAAATTGAATTTTGGTGCTAAATATCTTTGTCCTTGTGTCTTTTGGTCATTGGAATTTCTTTTCAGAAGTGGGTATTAAAAATCCCACTAAATAAAAAATATATATATTTACCCATAAACATTAAAATTGAAATATCAAACATTTTTCTTTTTTCTAGCAAAACTTTAAAAATAGTTTTCAATTTCTATTCAATATATCAAAAATACCCCCAGTGCAGCTAACTGGGTTATCAAATGCCGGCCATGTCTCTTACTGTCTGTGGTGAGAGGCATGTAAAAGAACCATTGCTAAATTTCCACCACCATGAGACAGAAATGAAAAAAGTTTTTTATTTTCTGAGACCGAATGTGGTTACTGCCACATGTGGAGGGAAAATAAAGCACAGTGTTTCTGCTACATTGATGGACTGGTTATACACAGAATTCTGTGGCTATTGAGTGTTGTGACTCTAGTGGGCACTGTTGCTATGGGAGCAGCTTGAAATTGCTCACAACATAAACTCATAGACCGTAAATACAGTAAATAAAGGTGAATAGAATGCAAAGAGTTATTTCACAAATGCAGACTTATAAATATTGACATAACCTGGTCGATGCGTTCTGGCTTGCCAACCTCTTATTGTTTCCATGGCAGATACTGTTTTTTCGATCAAATAATGATTACAATGACATTACAATCAGGTTGACATCACCTGTTTATCACATTACCAGCCCTAAATTTCCCCCACACCAACGGCATTTGAAATTTGTTGCAATTCCTTTTTACCCTTTTGTCTTCTTTAAGTGAAAAGTATGCTTAGTTGAGTTGACTGACCCATTTAAGAAAAATTTCTGTCTTCTCTTGGGGGCTTTTCCTCTCTGGCTTCCTATCAGTTTTGTATCGTTTGATTGAATCTGAGCAGAAAGTATAGCTTCATACAATTAAAAATTTATCCTGCTTCTATCAAAAGTCACATCAGTCGTCACCGGTGACCCAGTTCCACTTGCAGCCATACATTCCAACAAAGTCTAATCTGTCCTTTCTTGATTGTTACCAGTGGTTTTTCATGAGGTAAACCCTCTATATTTACATTCACAAATGTGATTCGTGATTGTAGACTATCACAATCATGAGCCTATTTTCTGGGCGGCATGGTGGCATATTGGATAGAATGTCTACCTCACAATAAGAAGGTTCGGGGTCTGTGTGGAGTTTGCATGTTCTTCCTGTGGGCTTTCACTGGGTAATCCAGTTTCCTCCCACAGTCTAAAAATATGCACATTCGGGTAATTGGCTGTGAGTGTGAATGGTTGGGTGTGTTGGCCCTGCAAGGACTGGCAAGCTGTTCAGGCTGTACCTTTTCTTTGCTCAGAGTCGGCAGAGAGAGGCTCTAGCCTTCTAATAACTCCAGTAGGTTTACGCAGTTCAGCAAATGAATGACTTTATGAAATCTCCTTGAAAAAGTCCTTTACTTGACTGGATGTTGTGAATGGGTTTTTTTAACCAAGGAAGGAATTCTAGTTTTGTTGTTTTCCTTGGTTTCCCAGGTCTGTTGCTGTTGCTGAGATTACAGGTGTACATTTTAAGAATGTACATAATGCAAAAAAAAATAAAAAATGCCTAGGCAACCAGAGCTGGCCACGAGAGATTCTGTGGTACTGCGAGGCAATTCACATGTTGCTTGAATCGCTTGTGAAGCTGTGAGCAGTGAACAGCTAGTTTTCTACAAGCAGTTTTAATCCACAAGCAGTATCTATCTAGTTATCTAATAAAGAGCTTATATTATTATTAGTGTTAATTATTTTAGCTAATATTATCTTACATTATCATCATAAATAACTTATTATGATTCTTATTACTACTACCCAACAAGTATTGAACAGAGACTCGAGCATCATGAACTGGGAAGAGTTAAACAGATATTATTTCTCTTAACTTACAGGTTTATGCTTATTTTGAATAAAAAAAAAACATGTTTATTTAAAATAATTTTTAATTATAAATCATATGGTCATTATTTTATTAAAAATAAATATGGAAGTGTATTCACAGTCTAAGTTATGATATCAACCACTTTTAATATCAGCTCAGTTCCTCTGTGACAATTTCAGCAGCCCATTCACAACTGGTTATATCTCTTGTATAATTAGAAATACACAAATGTACTCTTTCTAAGTGTTTCCAGGAAATTCTCAGAATTGACTCCAATTTCCCTAAATGCTCACAGTGAGAATGTCAACCTGAATAAGATGAATCCCTTATAGAGGTGGTGCTTCTCTCAGTGCTTTCAAGTGGCACAACACTGCTATCTACTGGAGAAGACTAGTGGTAACAAATTGAGCTGTTGTTTATCAGAATCAGAATACTTTATTCTGATAACCAACAGCTCAATTTGTTACCACTAGTCTTTTTAGCTATTGCACTTACCGATTTACAGTATTTTGGAAAGACATTTTTGAAGGGGCCTGCGATGGCCTGGCGAGCTGTCCAGGGTGTACTCTGCTCTCACCCAAAGTTGGCTGAGATGGGCGTCAGCCTTCCCGTGACCCTAACTAGGATTAAACGCTTCAGAAAATAATGAATTTTTGAGGGGCCATGCTAGGACAAGGGTGATAAAGTCATAATGAACCAAGGCGGGGCACCCATGGGTGGTAAGTGACTCTCACTCACACTGCGAGTTTTATAGTGATTAAGAGAAAACTAAAACTTACATCCAAGGTGTAATAGAAGTGTTTTGGTTTAGTGGCACACTGGAGCAGCCGGTAGCATTTCAGGGTTCAATCCTAAGCATGGGTTACTGTCTGTGTGGAGTTGCAAGGTCTCCTCATGCCTCTGGTGTCCATACATGGTCATTTCATGAATTACATAAATGGTATTTCCTGGGAACTTGCTTTTTTAAATCCTTGTTTCCTTTTTTCCTTTCATAACTTTATTTTTAATTTATTTTATACTGTATAAATTAAACATATTATCAGCAAGGGAAATTTTGAGTTCTGCATTTAACCCATCCAAAGTGAGCACACACACACACACACTCACACACACACACACACACACGCGCGCACGCGTGCACACGTAAACGGTGAGCGCACACACTTGGAGTAGTGGGCTGCTACACATTTCAAATAATGACAAACAATATTCTTCATTAAGTTTGCTCCAGTGCTTTTTTTTCAGATAGCAGTGGACAGATCAGCTTTGCAGGATGGAGCCTTTTCGTGGACATTTTTTATTTTTTTTTAAATTAACATGGAAATTTTTTAATCATACTGAGATCTGGACTGTTTGTTAGCCGTCCTAAGAAATGACTTTATTCACTTTTTTCTGAACCACTTCATTCTTTAATATAGTCTTAGTGAGGAAGGAGCGCATTGCAACCAATCCTTGCCAAAGGCAGGGTACACCCTAAATGGCTCGCCAGACCATGACAGGGCCAATATAGACACACAACTATTCATAGTCATGTTCACATCAAGGGGCAATCGAGAATATCCAATTAGCCTAATGTGCATGTCTTTAGACTATGGCAGGAAACCAGAGTACCAAGAGGAAACCTACACAATCAGTGGGACAGCATGCAAACTCCAAACAGAAATGCCCTCATCAGGCACAGGGCTTGTACCCAGGACCTTCTTGCTGTGGGGTACGTGCTAACCACTACACCACCACACTGCCCATGACATCAATTTCCACCAACCTTTTTTCTAACAAAGGATTGAGAAAAGGTGCCAAGATTTCAATGTACACCTCTGTACTGACTGTTAAGGTAACGATTTCCATCTCCCGTGGTCTTTTACCTGACATGTTATCAGATATCATAATTGATTTATTTATTTTCAGGAATTATTCTTTACATGTAAAACAGCACCAGCCAAAAGTTCCAGCATCATTTCCTCAGCCAATGCAGTATGATTCATCATATGTGACAAAGAATTTTACTGCTGTCTTGTTCTATCTGCTTTATTATTTTATCCTGGCCAAGCTTCACTGTATGAGTGCAGTCATTATCACTGCATTTATAAAGATTATTAGGATTCCATATAAGGAAGGAAAACATTTGTGTTCAACATGGTAAATGTGACGAAAGAGCCAAATAAAGCTTCTGTGCCACAATAAACCCCCACGCATCACACACAATCACAGAAAACATCCCTTTTTAACCCAAAATAAAAGAGATCAGTGATTTACACACTTTGCATGAAGTGATTACTGCAAACACGTGCATACTTGGATTTGGCTCCTGTTGACCAAAGTGAAGGATTCAAGAGCTGTCTTTTTGAGTAATTCCTGTGTTATGCACCTGAGTAACTCTCTTCACTGGGCACTCATTAAAAAAACAAACAAACAACCCAAACAAAACACAACAAAAATCCTTACTGCTTTGTAATTTGAAGAGACCAAAAGTAGCAAGTTTGGGCACTTTATAAACAGCCAGCTTGGTTTACCCCCAGTCTGTGTCCCGCATATCTAATGAGGTTGATGTGGCTTCCAGTGCAACCCAGCAATACACGGTGTTGTTAGAGCGCTGCAGCTCAAAGCATGTTGGAGGAATTCTTGGCAGAATACCATTAACCCCTGAACCAATTTTTACTTTCCCACTGGGTCGCTTAGCTGTTTTCCTGCTTGAGTAATGTCCTATGTGGATAAGGCCTTCCTGCTACCTCTAACACAGATAAGGACATTTCTGAGTGAGCTCATCTACCTTTTGTGGGCTGCACTTTCCTACTGCTTCTGTAACACAGTGGGACTGGGTATGGTTTGTGATTGATGAGAATGTCTGTCCAGACAATGAATATGGAAGAGAAGAAGCTATTCCTAGATTCTGTTCAGTGCTCAGTGGCATGTATGGTGAATGATGCTGCTGAGTTTGGTGCAGATTTGGAGACTGGCAGGCAATGGGTCAGCAGAAGTTCAGATGCAAATCAGCCTGTTTACCATCGAATGATCATGCCAAATATGCCAAAATATACTGCAAAAAAGAATTTCACACTAAGAAACCAGGATCTGGAACCTGAAACAGCAAAATGTTTATTAAATAGAGGATTAATTACACAGATGTCTAAGCAGGGGGAAGGAAAATGATCTCTAAATCAATACCTTTTTATCCCTCACTCAGGGTGTTAACCGGTCTCCACTAGACAAAAACAGCTGTTATCTTAAACCATCCTTAACCTTATTCTCAAAATGACACTAATGGTAAGACAGTCCTAAAATGAGAGAAAAAGTATCTAGAACTTCAAACAGTATTTGCGTAATCTTGATAATTATTCATTAGTTCTCTTCATTAATGATTTTTCCATTACAACCTCTCAAATTCAGACCTATAGTTACCCTCACCAGGAGTGGCTGACCAGTAAAAAGCAGTCCAAGAGCAAAGTGTATAACAGTCCAGGAAGTGGGGTATCTTTTAAGCAACCAAAGGCCTCAGTCACATTGGCCAATGTAAATGTTCTCGAATCCACCATCAATAGAATACAGAACTAAAGTAATATGTATGACACTGTAAGAAGAAAGCCACAGCTCACTCAAAAGAACATTTCTGCCCATGTGCAGTTTGTTAACGATCACATGGATGGGGTTCCCGTGTGGCGCATCGACCAAGTGCATGACTATCAGCATGAAGATTGCAAGTTCGAAGCTAGGTTAATGCACGCAGCCATCCGCAGCCCAGCTAATTGGCCAAGCTCTCCTGGGAAGGAGGGCTGGCATACATTCACTTTCCTATTTCTCTGAGCAATCACCAACCAATCATGAGCATATGAGCTCATGCATACAAGGGGGAGAATAACATTTTCCCTCAGCGTGTGTAAGGCTGCCCCTCAATATGCATGCGCGAGTAGTTCATAAAACTTTTAAGCACTATTATGACATTGTCAAGATTCAAATCATTGGTAACAATAAATTGCATAGGAGGCCAGATAAGTCTTTGCAAGAAAGGCTGCATTGTTCTAGAAACAATTTTTAGGACTGATTGGAATTGTACGAAGTACATGAAATTTTTATTTATTTATTTATTTTTCCAAATTCATGATCCAAAGCATACAAACGTGGCAAACAGGGGAATGTATAGCTGCCTGTGGAACTGAGTCACTGGTGGTTACTGATGTGGCTGCCTATAGAAGAAGCAGGACACTTTCTGCTCAGGTTCAGTCAAGTACTACAAAACTGAAAGGAAGGCACTTCAGAGTACAAACAGATAATGACCAAAAACAGATAGAAAACAACCCAAAAGCCTGTTCAGGCAAATAAATATATATGAAAATGCTCTTAAATGGCTGACTTAGTCAACTCATCTGAGCACGCTTTTACTGGACATATTGGAAAGCAAGGCGGCATGGTGTCACAGAGGTTAGCATGATCACCTCACAGCAGGAAGGTCCCAGGTTAAATTCCCCGCCCAGGGCATTTCTGTGTGGAGTTTGCATGCTCTCCCCGTGCTTGTGTGGGTTTCCTAATGGTACTCCGGTTTCCTCCCACAGTCCAAAAACATGCAGAGTTTGATTGGCATTGAATCAGCATAATTGGCAGTTTTACATTGCCCCTAGGTGTGAGTGTGAATGGTTGTGTGTTGCCCTATAATAGTCTGGCTGTTTAGGGTGTACCCTGCCTTTGCCCAGAGTCGGCAGAGATGGGTGCGAGTTTCCCCGTGACCCTAATTATGATTAAGTGGCTTAGAAAATGAATGAATAAATACTGGAAAGCAAAAAGTGCAATGAAATATGGCTACAGTAAAGGCCTGGTGATAATTGCAAAGGATTTGTAATTCTACTGGTATTTTCAATTACACTTGAGCCTACAAGAATGGAGGGACTAGATATGTAAATGTTAATGCACTTTTTTTGTAAGGCCTCTTGAATAAAGATGGATGTTTAAAATAATTAAAAATTTACTGTGGTGTTGTACAGTAAAAAACATACAAAAATAGTGACACGGTCCAAATACTCATGTTGAAAAAAGTAAATGTAAAAAACTTCCATTATTGGATCTGCAGGCAGGTCTTGCATCTGACGTTGCAAAGGTGCATAAAGCTACGGTCAGAAAGACATTGGACAAATTTGCCCTGTATGGCAGGTATGCCAGGAAAAATCCTTGCTCTACAAATAGAATAGAGAAATACTAGTGTATGGAAGTGGATGTGTGTGTGTGTGGAGTTTGTGGGGAGGAGGGTGGGGAAGGAGGGTCGGAGGTGCCCAGGTTTCCAGGCTGTGTGACCGG
>JAQMYF010055345.1:0-18739 GCA_030014195.1 Neosilurus mollespiculum | reverse complement strand
TGTGTGTGTAAAATTCCATGTTAAAAAACTAACACTTGTTTCTGAGCATTGCAATCAACAAAATAAAGTAACCACCATATGACCAACCTATTCAAATATTGGTACTTTTTAAGCTGTGTGGTCAAAATTGCCTCAGTGTTAGGTTTGTTTTAACAAGATCAATAAGTTTTTACACATCAAAAATTTTAACAGGCTGATTTAGTATTTGGATTTAGTATCATTTTTGAGAGGTCCTAGAGAATGCTAGAAAACAAAAGCACATATTTTGTCACTCGACTCCCTTTAAATACTGGTCCTGAAAAACACCTTAAAAATGTACAGCAAACATAATGCAGAAGCAAAAAAACCTTTAAAATATCTTGTCCAACAAGCATTTATGCCTAATCTATTACTTTAAAGTTACATTATCAAAATTTGTCACCAAAAATCACTTTTTTGCCTGTTTTGTAGCATAAATGGCCACAAAAGTGATATAAATCTTTGCTTTAGGTAAATATTAACGTTTCAATCAGAAAACACACACCTTTTACACTAGAAACAAAAAAAACATGTGATAAAATCAAAAAGGAGTATAGCCCTTTCTCAAACCTCAAACCTTGTCTTAGAAAGTATGGTATTGCATTCCACTGTTATGCAGATGACACCAGGACATATGTCTGCCTTAAAAAGCATGATGCATACCCTGTAAGACCGCTGCTCAAGTGTCTTGATGTCATAAAAGCATGGATGGCTCATACCTTTTTTAAAAAATTTTAAATTTTTAAAAAAAAGACGGAAGTGATGGTTTTTGGCTGCACCATCGAGACAACACCTGTTTTGTTCACTGCTACAGTTCCTTTCTCTTTACCTAAATCCTCTTCACCTGCACATTACTACTGTGTAATCCATTATCAAATTCCATTGCAGATTTCTATTCTTTTTAAAAAAAACTCTATAATTTGAGATTAATACAATATTCTCATTGCCTTGCGATGGCCTGGCGAGCTGTCCAGGGTGTACCCTGCCCTCACCCAGAGTGGGCTGAAATGGGCAGCAGCCTCCCCGCAACCCTAATTAGGATTACCTGGTTCAGAAAACAAATGAATGAATGAATGAAAGAATACTCTCATTGCCAATGAGCCATGATCTGTTTTTAACTCTACCTAAACAAGCACTTTGGACACTGTTGCTCCCTTAAGAAATGCAATAAAGCACTGTCACTGGATGCCTGCTTGTGACATTGATCTGACATTGATCAGCCTCTTGCTGATCATGTTTATCCAAAGGTGCAATGCAAATTCAGGGCCAGAAGGTCCACCTTGTCAACATGATCCTCTCTTTACGACAGCTTGAATGAGAAATGAGACGTCCACATTTTGTTGCCTTTACTGATCTGACCAAGGCTTTTCATCTGACCAAGGCTTTTGACTTGGTCAGAGGAGAGGGAATATTTAGTCTTTTAAAATGGGATAGGCTGTCCCCAAAGCTCCTTATGGTGTTCCACAAGAAGATGATAGGCACAATTTTACACAAGATAAATTTTTCTGACCCCTTTCCCATTAAGAACAGAGGAAAGCAGGGTTGTGTACTTGCACTGACAAAGACCACATAACCATATTTAATTCAATTCAGTTTTATTTTTACAGTGCTTTATAAAACTAAATAATGGTATTCTAACTAGAATGGAAAGTCTTAACTACAAAAAGCTCTTCTTCTAGAGCAATTTATGTCTCAAATCTAATAGAAGATAACGGAAATAATCCAAAAACCTTATTTAATATTGCTGCATAATTAACTAGGAACAAGACCATAAATAAAACGTGTAGACCATCAGCTTATAGCAGTGACGACTTTATGAACTTTTTTAATGTTAAAATTGAAAATATTAGGCAAAAATCGATTCCCTAAACTTAGTCAGATATGTCAGTAAATAAAACGGTAAATAATATAACGTCATCGGATCAGCAACTAGAATGTTTTAGCCCCATACAAGAGACATAACTCATCTCATTAATTTCCTCATCTAAATCATCAACCTGTGTGCTAGATCCAGCTACATGTTTCTTTAAACAGATACTACCAGAAGTGATCAACCCTTTATTAAATGTTATTAATTCTTCCCTTAGCACTGGTTATGTACCTAAATCCTTTAAACTAGCAGTTATTGAACATCTGATTAAAAAACCTGACCTCGACCCATATCAGCTGTCCAACTATAGACCAATATCAAACCTCCCTTTTATCTCCAAGATCTTAAAAAAAGCTGCACAGCAGTTATGTTCATATCTTTGTAGGAATAACATTCATGAAATGTATCAGTCAGGATTTAGGCCTCATCATAGCACAGAGACAGCACTCATTAATGTGATGAATGATTTACTGCTGGCCTCTGACCACGGCTGTGTCTCCCTGCTTGAGTTACTTGAACTTAGTGCAGCCTTTGACACTATTGATCATATGATTCTCATTGACAGTGTAATGTGATGATGACGGAATCATCGTCGCCACTTGCCTTATTCATGTAGCAGTATGCCTAAGGGGAGGGGCAAGTAAACCTTGACTTATATTGGAAGGTAAATAAACTGACTACGCCACCCTGGGAATTTCACCCAGAGAAATATAAGGGTTGCACCAACCACTAGGCACTCAGGTTCATGACACATGGGCAGGAGGCATGATTCCAGTATCAAATAGTTACTTTATTACAATTCTAGTAAAACTTTACAGCAGTTATCACACACATAGGGTTAGAGAAAAAGAAAATGCCTTGACAGTGCTGAGGCTTACCGGTGGGACAGTGGGTCACTGAGTGGGGAAAAAAGCACAAAATAATGGTCACTCCAGTTACATGTGACAAACACTCTAGTGAGGAAAACTAAGGCCCAGGGAAGACAACACACAGGGAAGGAATCCCCACCACCTAGGACACCAAGACCCCCACCTTTAGCTCTCAGCAACTGAAAAGGGAGCAAAAAAGAAAAAGACACAATAAATCAGACAACCCAAAACTACACAAAAAAGAAATATAAACAAAACCGACTTAACTAAATCAGAAATAACCATCCAACTGAAAAGATGAATTCAAAGCACATTTATTAAATGAACCAAAATACTAAAAATTCCAACATATGAAAGAAAATTAACAAACACATATTAACCCCAACCATTCACACAGCTAAAATATAGCCATTAAATTAAGGCTTTCAATTAAAACAAATGTCCATACAGACCAATGAACACCGAGCCCCTCTCCACAATGACAGAGCAAGGTAAATGGGGAACAAGGCGGAAGTAGTCAGTACAGTAGGCGGGTGGCGCCGGCAAAAGCAAAGCAGGAGCAACCAAAGACACCCACTTCCAGCAAACCAGAGGAGTCAGAGCAAAGCCAAGCCATGCAGCACCAAACAAAATAAAACAAAACAAATAAATAAACCAAAGCAAAACAGCAGTGTTTCTCCAACAGGGGAGCTTCTCACTCGGAGCCACTCAACTGCATTGATCACCTATTGGGAGAACAACTTGAGCTCAAGACATCACGGCATATCACGGTGCTGTGCCAGCGAACCAGGAAACTCCAAACGAGACAACCAGAAAGCAAATGGTCTCATGACCAGATAGCAAGAGGGACCAAACTTACCCCACACCTTTTATAGTATGCCCCCTAGTGGTGATTGGTTAATTAATCCAAGAGAAGGTAGCAGCCTCGTCTACAGAGAATTCATCTCGTTACATTCATTTAGGGCCCAAATGCTGAGCCAGAAATAGGGACTAGAATACAGACAGGGGAAAAAATGGAAACAAGATGTCGGGAGAGAGAACCGGCCTTGCCTAAAATGGCAGGTAACAGCGGGAGTACCCACTCGCTCAACAGAAAACCTTTTATTATTTTATCTTTTATATTGTTTTCGTTCTTTTTCTTCATTCTTTTCACTTTTAACAAAACATAAATGCAGCACCTGGTCACATGAAACCCAGGGAAAGAAATACCGTATATCAGCTCAGAAACATGTGGCTTCACACAACAAAGACCCAGCACCTTCTAAACGCTGCTGGCTTCTTAAATATACTTTGTGCCTAATGGTTATGGTGCGGCTCCTCTCCCCCTACTGGAGGGAAGGGTGTTGGTTGTGTGCCGCCCTCTGCTGGTTGGTGAGGGAACAGCAGGCCTGGAATCCAGCTGTCTCCTCACAGACAGATTAGAAAATGTTGTTAGATTTAAGGGAATGGCCCTCTCCTAGTATAAATTTTGTTCAGCTGACTTATCAGTTTGTAGATGTAAATGGTGATTTCTCTATACATTCTAATGTTAAGATTGGTGTTCCACAAGGTTCTGTCCTAGGCCCACTGGATTTTTTTTTCTATACATGCTCCCTTCGGGTAATATTATTTGTGAACATGGTATTAGCTTTCATAGTTACTCTGTTGATACACAGTTATATATTTCAGCAAAGCCAGACGAGAGACACTACCTTAATAAAGTTGTGTAAATGACAGACACTGTTGACAGAAACTGTGTTTCAGTTTTATAGTGTGTAGCAGTAAAGGACCTTGGAGTGATTATTGACCCTGGTCTTTCATTTGAAGCTCATGTAGATAAAAACTACTTGGGTAGCCTTCTTTCATCTGAGAAATATTGCTAAAATAATAAATATGATGTCACTGCATGATGCGGAAAAACTTGTTCATGCTTTTATTACCTTGAGATTAGATTATTGTAATGTGTTACTGTCTGGATGTTGTAATAGGTGCATAAACAAGCTCCATTTAGTCCAGAATTCTGCAGCAAGAGTTCTTACTAGAACTAGAAGACATGAGCATATCACCCCTCATCTTATCTACACTGCTCCCAATTAAATTTTGAATCAAATTTAAATTGCTACTTTTAACCTATAAAGCACTTAATGGTCTTGTGCCACATTGTTTAGTCAAGCATTTTGTTAATAGCCTTTTATTAGGCAAAGGAGCAGATCTGGGGGGTTCTCAGGCATTGAGAGTTTTGGTAAACTGTGATGTTGGGATGCTGTTGCTCCCTCACTCTACATGCTCAACCAGTGGGATTGCCCAATGTTACAGGGTGCCCTCATGTCTGTCTTCCTTCTGGTTTCTCTCTTTTTAGTTATGCTGCCATAGTTAGTCATGCCAGAGTCCCTGCTTGCACCCAAGACTAATAAACTCTTCTTTTACCATTACACTGTTATGAGCATACCCAACAACCTCCCCCCCCTCATGTTTTTCTGAGCTACACATGCTGCTTCTGTGATGTCAGTAATTCTGATCCTCCTGATCATTCTGCTTTCTGAGTCCTGCGGTCTGTCCTGGTGTACTGATGCTGGCCCCTCACTTCTGCTGATGAAGATCCTGCTCCTGCTGATGAAGATGTGCACTCAGACTTTCTGACGATATCATTTCACTGCTAGTGATATAAACTCTTTGGCTACAATTATTTAGGACTTACAATTGTGGTATATCCAACCAGACACCCATCATCAATCATTTACAAAAAGATGTTTCCAAACTTAACACCCTCCTCTCCATGATTAAGCCTTGAGATCCTGTCCATGAATACCACAAACAGGATCAGTGACAAGAGGCATCCCAGGCAGAATCCAACACGTGCTATAAATGAGATTGATTTTGTGCCAAGGATGTGGACACAGCTCTCACTTTGGTTATATAGGGACCAGCTAGCTCCCAACAATGGCCCTGGTACCACGTATTTCCTCAGCACCTCCCACAAAATCCCGTAGGAGAAATAGTCATAGGCCTTCTCCAAGTCAACAAAAACACATGTAAACCTGATGTTCAAACTCGCATACCCCTCAGTAACTTAGCAGTGGTAAAGTTCTGGTCCACTGTTCCACAACCCGAAAAAAAGCCACACAATTTTCACAAACTTTCAAGCCCTACTGTAAGATATGAGTGCATTGTTTGATGACATATCATGGATTAGTGCATAGAAGGTATGAGGGCACTTTATCACAAGTTATCATGGCTGTATTATTAGGGCCTGAGTGCCTGAGTTGCAAGGAACCTTTTGTTTTTAAAGGGTGTAGGGAAGATCAGTCATGCACAAATATTATTATCAAATAATTTCATCCTTTGGCATTTAGTTAAAATCATCCATGAAATCTCTCTTTGGAAATCTACATCGGAAAGCTCCCATCTCCAATGTAAAGACTGTGTTTACACAAAGGCCTCAAGAAGGTACTAAAAGCCTTTGTTTATCCAAAAGGTCCTTTTAAAGCATCATAAATATTGGAATAAACTGCTTTTTGAATGAAACCCCATTACCATCTTATATCATAAGATGATCTTATCATATGATCTTGATCTTATCATATGATCTTGATCATAAATTTCACACCAGACGTCCAAAGGAATGCATCTTCCTGACTAAGCTGAACAGTTATTAAACCTTTTTATCTCAAGAAAGGAAGGTAATAAAAACTTTTATAAAATTGATCAATTTCATGACAACAAACTGCTGTAAACTTGTATAACTCAAGTGTCAGAAAGGTGTGGATCTCGACACACACACACATAAAAAACCTGATGTTATTTCTTAGATTGCATATTGGTATTAAAGTAATGTTTACTGTAAAACTTTGTCCATATATTTAATTAATGTGCCGTAAAGGAATGTATTCATGTGATAAAAGCCTGTTGCCTATCCAGCCAAATATAACAATATTCATATAAAATGAAGCTCATGTTCTCCTGAACACAGATACGTTTTTTAACTTTCATATAAGTGTACTTGGAAGAAGTTATATTACATTAATTGTGACCACACACTAACTATAATCTGAGAGGTCATAAATCAAATAAGTAATTGTATTTAATTTTTATTTTTTTTTTTTTAAATTTAAAGTTAATCAAGTAAGTATTCCCAGAGGAAAATAACATGAATTAAAGCAAGTAAAGAAAAAAGAGCAACTTCAGGTTGCAGCAGTCTTCTTCACAGAGAAATATTAACCACACTTCGTAAAGCCTAAGATCAGTGTGGCTAAATAAAGATGGGAAAAACCTTTCAATAGGATATTCACACCAGGCCAGTTCACCACCAAGATGCCCAGCTCAACATGAAACCCATGAAGATACCCCTCTCTTTGGAACATGCCAGAGACACAACGTTGAGAGCACACCACATCAACATGTGACGCATCTCATAACAGCGCAGTAGCCCAGTTCACACAAAAGGGACATGTAACACAGCTTTCTAACATTCTGATAACGCATGGCTCCTTTCTGTTAAACTATTTTAATCATCATTGCACTCTCTCACTGGTCTGAGGCATAATCCAAAGTTTTCCAATATTATGTCTCCGTTAATATTGTTCTGGTACAATAATTTCCATAATCCATTCATCACTTATCTTGTCTAGTCTTTGTTTGTTTGTCGTAGTTAGTAATAAATGTTTGTATGTTAAAGTTTGTCTGTTTCTTAATCCTGTCTCACATTGATGATTTAGCATACATCAAAAAAGTTATGGGTAAGTGTTGTGTAAGTTACAGCATGCTGGTATAAATTGTAGTACAGCGAGGTCATTGAAAAATTTTGTATGCTAGCATATGACTTATGTTCTGCATAAGCTGGCCATAAGTTGGAGGTAAGTTGCCATAAGTTGTAGGTAAGTTATGCGATGATTCACAAGTTATTTGTAAGTTACTCAGAAGTTGAATATAATGTCTAGCATACTTTGAACCTATGTATAACTTAAGGATAGATCTTATTTGGGCAATAACTCCGAATGATGATTAATTTTTAGGTCAGGCGTGTGCTTTCATAATTATGGGCAATCCAAAAAATTCCAATTAATATATTTATGTCTATTTCAGTGTGCCTTCATTCCTTAATTTTCTCATGTGGCGTACAGCAGTCAACCGTCAGCCTGAATATGAAACACAACTTCGTCAGTTCAGGGTCAGATATAAAAATGTATATTTTCAAAATAACCGCACATTAAATTATTTCTTTCACATGGTTAATGTGATTTCTGCTCTTGAACATCACTGCACATCATCTTCATAACAGGGTTTTCACACAGGATTGCAAGCTCTCATCTGTAAGGTGCGAGTAATGTTTACTTTTGATGTAGATTATGATGGAAAAAACCTGCTCACACAAGTAAGGGGATCCAAAGATCAACTGTATACTTTTTCATGTTAATATAAATGACGGGAATGGCACTCCATGCATCAAACAAGTTTATCCTGTTTGGGAAGGTTTTCAATGTCACTCTATTTGTGATTTTGGACAAGATTGGCCTTCTGACGAGCAACATCTTCAAGATCAGCTGTCAAGCTTCTGAACTTAGACACCCCACATCTTTGTCATCTATGTTGGGCAGTTCAAGCTCAAAATTGGGTATATTCAACAGTGCTGGATCAATATTCAGAGGAGTGATGGGGAAGAATAATGTGTTTTTTTCCTCCCTAAACTCACAGAACCTTTCCTAAATGCAGTTTGCATTGCAAGGATGGCATGCTGAAAATACTCATAATTTATCTGATCATGTGCTTCTGTCAAATAGGGGAAGTGAAGCAGTGTACCTCTCTGTACATCTCTGACAAACAATGTCCTCCTCCAGCATCTGCAGGACTGTGCTTCCTTTTCTCTGCAGACTTTTGTTGCTTTCCAGAAAAGTTTTAATGTGCCCCAGACATAGCAAACCATATAGACAGACTCAACTCAACTCAACTTCATCCAATAATGAAAGGAACTTTATTCTGGAAAGTCTTTCAAGGTTTGACTTTTTTGTTGTTTGCTAATTTCGCACCACATATTAAGCATGCCGGTAAACCACTTTTGTCATCAGTTAAAGCAAATGAATCTGTCCACGACGCATTAAATGTTCTGTTTTCATCAGAAACTTTTCTCTCTTAGATTTATTCATTTCTAGCTTACTAGAGGTCACAATTACTTACTTGTCTGGTGACAACATAAGCCATGGGAGCCACAGAAGAGAGATGAAAGAGCCGCACGCAGCTCCGGAGCCAGGGGTGTTAAGACTTCAGCTAGTTTTTGTTTTCTGGTATCATGTGCTTTTGTTTGATTGTCCCCTTTGGCTTTCCACATACTCATTATTGCGCTCACCTGTGTCTCGTTGCCTGCCTCACTAGTCTGTTTAAGCCCAGCATTGCCAGATCATGTCAGAGTTTTCTCCTGTGCCTTTTCAGCATTAGTAGTTTGTTGCCTGCTGTTTTTTGACATTGCCTGTTCCTAGACCTTCATGTTATTCTTTTGTGATTTTTGCATACCTCTGACTCATACTCTGTTTTTGACTTTTTGGATATCTCTGACCATTGCCTTTTTTTTTTACAACGAGTTTGCCTGCCATTTTGGAATGTCTGCCTATCTATTAAACATTGTGCTCTCCACCACTTCTGTCTGCATGTGGATCTTTTTCTCTCTCTCAAGCCTTAACAGGGGGTTGCTGACTTTTGCATTATGCACTGACAATATGTTCAGTAAAAGTCCTAAAGTTTGATATACGTTAGCTGTAAGTTTTCGATAGGTCCTCAATAAGCTACTAATAAGTTGTGTATATGTTCAAAACTGGAATAACAAATAATTCAGTGTATGCCAGTGTTTTATAGAAATTTGTCATATGTCTCAAAAGTTCTGCAAATCGGTAATATGTGACAAGGGCTTTACAACAACAGAAGTCCCTGAACTGTATCCAGCTTACCTAATTTCTGTAAATGCTAAATCATTAGTGATTCCATATTTTTCCATAGAAATAATGGTAGTTTATTAGATTAATAGGTATTTATTATATACTATTATATAAATAAACTACCATAATTTCTATGGAAATTAGTAGCTATATATATATATATATATATATATATATAAAACGACTTTACTATTTTAAACAACCTCACGCACAGTTGTCTGTGCAACCCAGCCCCCCAATTTCCATACCACAAGTCCTGTGGTGATGGGGGAGTGGCAAAAGTGACAGGTGGCAGTAACCACTGACAGTCATAGTTACAAGCCTGCATGTAGGCAGCCTGAGACTCTGGTCATTGTTCCTTTGTATCAGGGCAGCATTGAACTTCGGCAGCACCTCATGTGATGAGCAGCCTCTTCAGAATAGCACTGCTCACCCTAATAAGGGAGGGGCCCAGAAAAGGTGGCCCAAACATTGCCTGCCCTAACCTGTCTGGCCAGCTTGCTGCGGCTGGCAGACTTACCCACCTGCGGTCGATTCCAACAAAGAAAGAAGAGACTAATCATCAGGACATGGAATGTACGTACCCTTATGGACTGAGACAATGTCTCCAGACCTCAGAGAAGAACAGCCCTCATTGCAAAAGAACTGTCGAGATATAACGTCGACAATGCAGCAATCAGCGAGACTCGATTTGCTAAGGAAAGGTCAGTGACTAAAGCCGGTAGTGGATACACCTTCTAGACGAGGCAGACGAGGCAGTACTCCAGCAGATACCACAGAAACCAACACAGGAGGATCTTGACCTTCCCCCCACAGAGGAAGAGGTCAGGACTGCCATAAAGCAGATGAGCTGTGGCAAAGCACCAGGAAAGGAAATACCTGCAGAAGTATACAAGACACTAGGATCTGCAGCTTTTGAAGTACTCCATGACATCCTCTTAACAATATGGGAGGAGGAGGTCATGCCTCATGATGTCAGAGATGCCATCATAGTTGCTTTGTACAAAAACAAAGGAGCAAAATCCGACTGTGGAAACTACCGGGAAATCTCCCTTCTGTCCATAGCTGGAAAGATTCTTGCCCGCATCCTCCTCAACAGGTTCATCAACAGTGTCTCTGAGAGCAACCTACCTGAAGGTCAGTGTGGATTCTGACCAGGCCGCAGTACCATAGATATGGTGTTTGCTGTGCGGCAAGTCCAGGAGAAGTGTATAGAGCAGCAGATGGACCTGTACACAGTGTTTATTGACCTTACCAAGGCATTCGATACCGTCAACAGAGAAGCTTTGTGGACCATCCTTATGAAGCTGGGCTGCCCACGAAAGTTCACCACGCTGATCCAGTTATTTCATTACAGTATGACTGGACAAGTCCTTTCCAATGGCGACTTCACCAGATCCTTTATTATCTCAAATGTAGTGAAACAAGGCTGCATCCTCACCCCTGTGATGTTCAAATTGTTTTTCATGCAGGTCCCACTCCATGCTGTGAAAAACCTGGACTTGGGCATGTATATCAAGTACCATTCAGATGGATCTGTCTTTGACCTCCGCCGCCTCTCCACTAAAACCAAGACTGCGGAAAAGCTCATCCTTGAAGCCCTTCCTTGCTCATCCTTGGAGAACCACTTGCAAGTCATTGTCGACCGCTTTGCAGAACCTTCCAGATTGTTTAGTCTGACAATTAGCATAGGTAAAACAGAAGTCCTGGTCCAAGCAACCCAGAACACAACTCGGCCCCAGCCATCCATCACAATTGATGGAGTTCAGCTGAAGTGCGTGGAAAACTTCAAGTATCTGGGGAGCACAATTTCTGCAGATGGTTCACTGGACAAGGAGATTATTTCCAGGATCCAGAAAGCCAGGCAAACACTCGGAAGACTGAGAGTGAAGATCCTTCAGCAGAAAGGCACCCGTCTGTCCACAAAACTCATGATCTACAAAGCAGTAGTCCTTTCCTCACTACTGTATGGGCGTGTGACATGGACTTTGTACCAACAGCACATCAAGCAGCTTGAACAATTCCATACAAGGTCGCTGTGCATGATCATGAACATCTGCTGGCAGGTCAGAGTCACGAACCAGGAAGTGCTAGACAGAGCTGGCTCATCAAGTATTGAGTTGTTGCTGATGGCTCAGCTACGCTGGAATGGCCACATCATCAGAATAGACGACAGCCGCATCCCCAAACAACTGATGTATGGTGAGCTTAAGTTGGGCTCACACAGACAGGGAAGACCCAAACTGAGGTTCAAGGACACCTTGAAGAGAAACCTCACTTTGTGGAGCAGCATTCAGCCATGTCAGCTTGAAGTCTCAGCCACCAATAGATCTGCATGGAGGTTGATCACCTCCAAGGCTACAACTGCCGCAAGGGACAGACGTCACAAAATGTTTTGGTGGAGAATGCAGGCAGATAATACTAATAAACGTTATCCTACATATTCTGGTAGAGAATGCAGGCAGGTCAAATCAAATGTTTGGGTAACTGGTGATAATGGTTGCGCGAACTCCTGACCACAAAGCATGTTTTCTTCTCTCTCTCCGAGGGCATGTATGAGCAACAGACTAAACCACTAATGAATAAAATGGCCAATCTGCTAAAGTACCTTCCTAGGCCTAAGTACCTCTCCTAGTCGTCGACCAACAAATACAAAAGAGATGAAACTTGCTACACATTCTTAATCTAGCATTTTCTGATTATGTTATGGAATAGAGTATTGCAAATCCATAGTCAGTGTTCATACACTTGGTCATATTTTTTCCATAGACCATTCCTCATTTTAAAAAATAAATTCAATGTTTATAAAGTGTACACCAAACAAACAAACAAACAAACAAACAAAAAAGTAGGTGAGTAGAACTCCAGCATTGATTGTATAGTAATGACCATTTCTGAATAAACAAGTCTGTTTTCAGCTGTAGTCTTGCTGTGGTTTTATCCATAGTTTTTCCCCTGTCTCTCCATCACGATATGCTGGGAGCCTGTGTTTGTAACCAGGAAGCTATTAACATTTTTTTGATATTAGAAGCAGGATTCTCAGTAAAGATTTTGTTTTTGTCATCTGTCATGCTGTCTGGAAGTATGCCCTAAACATAAAGTGTTGGATCCAAAGAGAAATTGATACCCAGAAAATGTTTAATCTCCTTTGAAACATTCTTCCAGAAATCCTGTATTTTTGGGCAATCCCAGAATATATGGGTGACGTCACCCACCACTCCACACCCCCCCCCAGCATAGTTCAAATATATTACTATATTTAACTAATAGATGGAGTATTTTCACCCTTCAATCAAATTCCCTCCATGTTGGACTATTGGTTAATTTATGTTCCTCTTTAAGAGTGTCTTCCCATTCTCCCTCTCTTATTATGTATGCTTTCCCACTCCAAGTTTTCATTGACATCCACATTGTTGTCATTAGATTGGTGTTGTAGAGCTTTGTAGATTTTTGATATATACCCCACCCTTTTTTTTGACTCTTCCTTTGAAAGTTACCACAACAGTTCCTCTAGTTTGGATGGTGTCTTATGTATATCCTTCCATTCCTGTGGTTTCTGTAGATAATTTCTAAGTTGTAAGAATTCAAAGAATTTTTAGAAAGACATTTATAGAAAAGTCATGCATCCTGACATGCATTTTGCTCTAACCCCACCCATACTGAATCTATCTCTTCAGGTATCCACATAATTAAAGCTCTGAGTTGTGCTGCCCAATAGTAATTCCTTAGATTGGGCAAATGTAACCCTCCTTTCTCTTTTGTGCACAGAAGTGTCCTGTATTTAATTCTAGCCTTGTTATTTTGCCATTAGTATTTTGAGCCATTTTGTGCTATTGTTTAAAGACTAGCTCCCGGAATCAAAATCAGCAGCGACTGGAACACAAACAACAATCTTGGTAATATATTCATTCTTACTGCTTCTATTCTTCCTATCAGAGTCATTGGTAAAATACCCCATCTAGCCAAATCATCCTTTATCTCAGGGATTAGTTTCCCATAGTTAGCTTCTAACAGCTGTATTGAATTAAGAGTGATAACTACACCCAGGTATCCAAACCCTTTGTTAGTCAATTTGTCCCTTTTCATTTAGTTCTGCTGGACAATCTCTGGAAAGCACCATGGCTATTGATTTGGATTCATTAGTCAAATATCCTGAAATTTCACCATATTCCTTCAGGATGTCCAGCAGGGCTGGTATAGACATGGAGGGCTCCCTTACATAAGATAATAAGTCATCTGTGAATAAAGATGTTCTCTACACCCCCCATCATCCTTTATTCCCATTATGTTTTCATTTTGTCTTATTGACTCTGCCAATGGTTTAGTACTAACCGCCAACACTAACTGACTCAGGCAATCTCCTTGCCTGACTCCTCTTTCAAGGTAGAAAAAATCGGAACAATCATTAACTCTGATCTGTGATTTGGAATTTTTATATACCAATTTATAGACCAACCGGTCTATAAATGTTGATTGAAACCTAAAAACTGCCAAATGTTGCCAAAAATGTTTGATATACAAAATTTCACTTCACATGGTCAAATTTGGGGAATTTACCCTTCCAACTCCCGAGCACGAGGCAATGGATGAGTACAACTTCAACTTCTTCCAGTGGTCCATGCGGAAGTTCAGCACCATTGCCGTGCCACTTATCACCCTTGCAAAGAAGACATCAGGGCGGTTCCAATGGTCCCTCAAAACCTAGGGGGCTTTTGATGAGCTAAGGCACCACTTAGCTACTGTCCCAGTGCTCCAGTTTCCCAATCCCCAACTCCTGTTTGTAGTGGAGGTAAATGCCTTGGATGTGGGGGTAGGGATGGTGCTCTCTCAACACACTAGAGAAGACAATATGCTCTATCTATGTGCCTTCTTCTTGCACTGCCTCACCCCTGCCAAGAATAACTATGATGTTGGGGACAGGGAGCTGAAGGTTCGCAGTTAGCAGTGAAGGTGAGGAGAGGAGAGGAGAGGAGAGGAGACACTGGCTGTAGGGGCTTCAACATCAATTCCTGGTCTGGACTGATGATAAGAACTTGGCTTATTTCCAACAAGCCAAGTGTCTTAATCCATACCAGGCCAGGTGGGCCTTGTTCGTCACCTGGTTCGACTTTGTGCTGTCTTGTCAACCGGGTTTGAAGAAAACTAAACCCAATGCCCTTTCCCATCAGTGGGCACTGCCTCCTGTGAACCGGGAGCTGGAGCCTATCCTCATCCCTGTAGGATTCTGCTTTGCTGGGACATAGTTAAGACAGTCAAGTGCACCCAAAGGAAAGAGCATGCAAATTCATGGCATTGCCAAAACTGCCTTCAGCCAAGGAGACGTCGACCTTTTCCTCAACCAAGTGGTGCGAGTCCATGCTACACCGAATTGTAAGTATTATATATGTTTGAGCGTTTTAAAGCTGGAATGCCAGTAATCTGCTAGCTCTATTTCCTATCTCATAATATTTTTGATTTATTAAACGAAGAGCTCTTTCTGCTTTGTATGTTAAAAGTTCATCTAATCTCATGGTGAAACCTCACCTTTCTGATTTATTTAGAAGTATTCCTATAATTTTGCTTTAGTTCTTTGACAGCCCTCTCATCTCACAGGACTGACACATTGAGTCTCCAGTACTTAAAAAAAGGATTCCTTACTTAGCTCAACAGACAGTGTAACAGTACAGCAATTCATGACTTTGTGTATATGTTGTTTTGACACAAAAAAATGTATGCTCGAATAGCTACCATGTGGGTTAGAACAGAAAGTAAAATGCTTTCCTTTAGGATTGTTATATCTCCAGGGATCAATAAGACCTAACTCTTTAATAACTTTAAAATTTGTCACAAATCTTTTGGTATCGTTTTTCTCCGAATAATTACACTGTATCAGTATATTGTTACTTCTTGCCCTTGATTGCAAGTCATCGCATTTTACAGCAAGCATCACCTCTTGGTGAAGGAGAAAAGCCAATGATCTTTTCAGTCATGTTGCCCTGTCTTCCAGCTCTTTCAGCAAAGCTGTTCTTTCCACAAGCTACTTCAAATTAGTTTCTAGTCTTACCAGGGCCTTCTTAATATTGTTTGCCACTTCTATGTGCTTTTGTCTTAACTTGCACAACTCTGTCAATATCACAGAGTCCTGCTCCTTGCTATCAGACCTCTTCCCGAGTGCGGCTCCGCTTGCTGTGTCTCTATTTCCAATATTCTTATTATCATTCTTGTTAATCCTTGCTTTCTTCTTCATCTTTTTTTGTTAGCTTTCTTTATTAAATATCCTTAAGTTTTCCACTGTTAGTATTACTTACTACTTATTTACTAGTATTACTTAAAGGAGCTAGTTTTAATTGGTTTATTTGCAAGCTAAATTTTCAGTTCATTTTCTCCAACATCGTGCCTGGAAATTAGTTGTAAATTCAGTGTAATCATTTTATGTTTGGTTACCTTTAAATTTGATTGGTAAGCTGATCTATTATTTCTTTGCTTGCATGCCAAGAAACTCAATAATAGACTCTTACTCAACCTCAAATGAAAGTAGCACATACCATTGACAATATCAAAATAAGCATTCATGCTTATTAACTCAAAATCAATAATCTTTTATCTTTCCATTTCCTAGCATTGCCTAGAGAAACCTGGGCTTCCACATATCTCTGGCATATTCGAACAAAGAGGTTGATATCATTAGACAAAGTCTAATTACCTCTTGTACAATTGAAGTTTAATTCTGGTCACATGTTTCCATTCATGTAGTTCACTTAGGGGTAACCTACAACCAGTACAGGTATAGAGAATAGCAATCCTGGCAAGCTTGTTATTTGATAATGCTGTCTGCTATATATATTTATACCTGATAAATAGGTTGAGTACCTGAATAGATAATCTACTCTCACCTATATAAGAAGTTAACGACACATTTTAAGTTATCCACTTTGATCAAGCCTGAAAAACAGTGAGACAGTCGTGGTGATAGAACTGTTTAAATATGTTTAAAACTGTGTTCTTTCGCCCTCCATCTGTATAAAGTCTCTCTCCACACTCGCACTCTCTCACCAGCCAAAAAACCCCAAGCAAGTAGTTACAAGCTCAGGATCAACACGTTCCTGTTTGTTAGACCTTGCTAGTGCCCAGCACCAGCTTGACTCTGAGACTGGCAACCACAACCCAAGACTGTTTGTTTTGTTTTGTTTTTTTTCTACTTAGTTTACTTTACTTTTTTTGGATTCTTTCTTAAGTCTCCCAGTGACCAGGAGACCCCACCTAATTTTTCTTTATCTTCCCAATGGGTCTAATGTGTCCGTCTTTCATCTCCATCACAACCTGCTGTAGACCACAGACCGCTCTGAACATCCTGCAAATGGACTGCAAACTGCAATCAATTAACATGACTTAAGGAGCAAGCTCCTGCTCATCAGAGAATTCTCAGACCATGATTCCGAATATGGCCTAATCACTGCATGGACGTCAAACAAGGCTCACACTTCCACGTACCTATTAGAACCATCTCCATACAGCATATTTCAGCCCCAGGAATGAGAAAAAAATGGGAAAAAAGCACCACTTCAAAATTATCTTAATGTGGAACCTCCATCCAAACATCCATCATCATCTGGATCTCTCATCCTGTCCCCAGATGATGAACATCAGACAACTGTGTGACCTGGTGATAAAGGTACCACCTCTGAAATTCAGCAGCAAATAAACATCTAGGTCCAGCACAACTCTGAAATACTTACCAGACTTTGCACAAAACCATATAAACTAGGTTTACCAAAAGGAACCTTGTGATAAAAGTTGGAGACATGCACTGCCCTACAATGATTGTCTGATTCCTAATCACACTGCCACAGGAAGCAAGGCCAACCACTCTTAGAAGCTAATCTGTGATACCAAGACCACTCATACCATGGGGGCATTGAAGAAGATTCCCAAATGGGCAAGGGAACCCACCATTCAATTCACATCACAACCACTCAGGTGAAGGAAATGAAGCAGAATGGACTTTCTCAAACCAAGTCTCACAACACAAAAAACTTCAAGAAAAAGAAAACTATCAAGGCACCTAGATGCACAAAGTGATGGTCAGTCCTTGACTAAACTCCCCTGGCAGAAAAATGGGAGAGAGAACACACAAGTCCATTATTTTGTTTTAAGTTTGTTTTCTTTACTTTTCATTTTTGGTTCTTTTGGTTTTAATCATTTTCTTTGTTCATTTTGTTTAAAATAGCAAGATCTGAGGTGATGCACACCAAATGCCTTACCTAAATAACCAAGCAAATATAACTCTGGCTTGTTTAACTTTTCCTGACAGTTTGGCTACTTGTTAGTTTACCATAAATTCCATGTTCAAGGTTAGTCTGTGAAAAGCCCTATAGGGATTGGCATTTTATTCAGTTAAAATGTAAGTTTGGGTGGCACAGTGGTTAGCATGTCCGCCTCACAGCAAGAAGAAGTGTTCAATTCCCGAGTTTGGGCATTTTTGTGTGGAGTTTGCATGTTCAAAAGCCTGTTTTCTATCCAGCCAAGTATAACAATATTCTTGTTAAAAGTAAGCTCATGTTCTCCTGAACACAGATATGTTTTTTTTTTTTAACTTTCACATACGTGTACCTGGAAGAAAGTATATTACTCTTATTATAACAGTATGAAAACTATAATCTGAAAGGTCATAAATTGCGGCTCAAAGCTGAACTGCTGGCTATTGGCCCAAGTACCAGCTCATTAATATGCATAAAGTTTGGACCCAAATTCATAATCCCAGAATATATCAGTTCACTACACAAAAATGGTAAATAAGTTGTGCATGAAAAATAACGCAGGAAGTAACATGAAGTACTGCAAAGTAACAACAAGAAGAATGGGAAGAGGAACTCTCCAGAGAGACTCGTTTATGTTCATTATTCTGAGTAATTTTTCTCAATCAAGTTGGTCAACAGAAATGATGACATATTGAGGACAGAGGTTCCTGCTGTGAGCTGGGTAGCAGCCGAAGGCGTGGGTTCTGCCGGACCGATCCTTGGCTACTGACTCTGGCTCTTGGGACATGGAATGTCACCTCTCTGGCGGGGAAGGAGCCTGAGCTGGTGCGTGAGGTTGAGAGA
>JAQMYF010055318.1:0-18745 GCA_030014195.1 Neosilurus mollespiculum | reverse complement strand
GTTAGATTGGCAAAGTATATTTCATTAAATCTATGAATAAATGTTTTCCCGCGCCTGTTTTGAATCTGCCGTCTCACCGGAACTACGTCACTTACCTTGCGTCACTTACCTGCGACATCCCTCAGCCTGTGATCTCCATGATTAAAAAAAGCACGGAGCTCCACAATTTATGAGCACGATTGGGGTATAAAAAGGAGGCAGCTCTCATCCAAGAAAGGAAACCTGAGGAAATTGTGTTTCCAAGTTCATCAAGATCCCCTATGATGGTGCGTTAAGGTCTCTAGGGTCTGTTAAACTACCGCGCTCTTCCGCCCTTCCTGCATTCCATCACGATTAGTGTCAAATCCTAATACATCGTAATAATCACCGGGATGACCAAGTGATCAAATATATTTTATAATATAATATGTGTGTGAGATGGCAGGAGACACGTTGTGAGTAGAAGATGTGCAGATTTTTTTATTTTGAAAACAAAAGTGAGATGGAATCCTGCTGGCCGCCGGCTTAATTTAAGAGCCATGTATATGTGTCAAATAATTAAATCAAATAATAGGAAAGAATAGAATAGAAAAGAGTGAGTGTGTAGATCTAAAAAAATAATTATAGATCTTAGCATAGCAATTAAAGGGTAAAAGGAAAGGCCAGGAAATCAGGAAAACCACTTCCTAATCATGACACTAATAATAACACACCATAAATTATGCAGGATGGTGATCTAGATCTAATCTAGCCTCTAGATCTATAGGTAACGTCTAGTACTTAGGCTTAACTTGTAAAGAGAAAACTGCTAAAAATAAAAACTAAGCATACAACACCACTTGACTATGTTGTGGAAAACGTTGCTGAAGTTCTGACGTGCATTTCTCCCTGCACTTGTCTGCTGAGCCGAAGGAAGGATTGTGAACAAGTTATTGCTAAGATAATGGGATATGAAGGAAATTGTAACCCTTCGACACCTTACTGGTAGATCTAATCAAAAACCAAGTTTAAAATATGTTAAAAGACACTCGCGAGTATTGTTTAACCTAAACATCCACTTCTGATATCAATAACCTAAACCTTGAGTAGCCGTGATAGTGCGCATGCAAGGAAGAAATCTCCCTGACACAACAGGTGGAGCTCGGGATTTATACATTTTTTAACAATACGATTATCACTTTTCATCCATTCTAAGTCCATAAGTTACATTAAAACAGATAAATAGAAAGTATACAACAGTTGTCTAAGGTTTACTTTACCGTTTTTATGAAACATGTAGTGGAGTTTATGCTCTGATTTCAACGACGAAATAGGTTTATGACATCACATGGCTTTGATCTCACTACAAAAGCGGAAACTTTTTTTTGTTTTGTTTTTTCTTCATAAACAATTTGATTTAGGCTTAAAGAAGTGCAAAAAATATGTACACAGTGAAGAATATTGAAAATCATGTTTTTCTTTTCTTTTAAAGTAAGTGCTTCCTATTGTGAATTCTGCACCTACAGCACTTTACAAACGTAACAAAAAATATCTAAAGCAATTTTTTTTAAAGCTCTTGCTGTCACAGCTTCAGAATAGTGTAGCATAGAAAAAATAGAGGAATTGTACCACAGTCCATGTTCCTCATCTTCCGAGTCTGTATACTCTGTTCCAACAGAATCACTGGGTTGAATCTCTCCTCTTCCAGATTCTTCATCTGGCATTTCCTGTGATGTTTTTTCTTTCCAGTTTTGTCTGTGTGTTGTGTCTGTCTTCTCTGTCAAAAGGCTCTAATTGTAGGTATAGGATATGCATCGGATACAGGATCTGAACATATCCTCTTCCCAAGAGGCAGGAGGTGATTTCGATGGAGGATTTTGATTGGTCCACTGCCATCTTCAGGTTACAAATGGAACACTGGTAAGTTTGGCATTTGGCTTTCTACCACATAAGGGTTTGATGCCCAGGGATCTGCCAGCTTATGCCTCTCTTGTAATCCAAGGTTCCAAAGCAAGACTCTGTCTCCAGGCTACAACTGTGAAAACCTGATCCTTTTGTCATACCTCTGTTTGTTGTTATCATTTTTCTTGGCAGCAATGGACTCTGCTAGCTCATAGGCAGCCTTCAACTCCTTTCTCATGTCAGAGACATACTTGAGGTAAGCTTTCGGTGATGTGCCATCCCTGGAAGTTTCAAAACATAGATCTATAGGTAATCTGGCTTCTCGCTCAAACATAAGAATGTATGGCGAAAATCCTGTAGCCTCATTTGGAGTGCAACTGTAGGCGTGGACCAAATGTCCAATATGCTGACTCCATTTTTTATTTCTGTTTGGCTCCAGAGTCCCCAACATGTCCAACAATGTCCTGTTAAACCTTTCGGGTTGGGGGTCTCCTTGAGGGTGATAGGGCGCCGTTCTTGATTTCTCAACTCCCAGTGTACCCAACACCTCGTGAATAAGGCGACTCTCAAAGTCCCTCCCTTGATTACTATGCATCCTCTTGGGCAAACCATAGTGGACAAAATACTTCTCCAGTAATACTTTTGCCACCGTGGAGGCCTTTTGGGCATTTGTTGGAAAGGCTTGTGCATAGCGGGTATAGTGATCAGTAATAACAAGGACATTTTCTGTATTCTTCGAATCTGGTTCAATGGACAGAAAGTCCATGCACACAAGGTCCAATGGTCCATCACTTTGCAAATAAGACAAGGGTATGACTTTCTTGGGTAAAGTCTTTCTTTTTAAGCATCGCATTCAAGACTTGTAATACTCTTCAATTTCTGACGTCATCCGAGGCCAGTAAAATCGATCTTTAATGAGTCCATGAGTTTTGTCAAGATCCAGATGACCCGAGTCACCATGCAGTGATTTCAGCACTGTGTTCCTGTACTTTTCTGGCAGTACTAATTGAGAACAAAAGGATTTTCTTGGTGGACGTATAACTCGGTACATCACTCCTTTCTGCCTCTTCAACTTGTCCCACTCTCTCAATAGCAGAGAGCAAACTCTGTGTTTCGTCTTGTCAACTTGGGTGATATCGCCATTTTTCAGAGCTGACCACACTTGTCAAATGCCAGGGTCTTCCTGCTGAGCGGTTGACAACTCATTCCACCGACAGCCAAAGGGCTCAGATGGGTTTAAGTAATGATTCTCTTGCTTCCCTTTAGATCTCTTTGCAGCCGATGGGTAACCAGACAATAGTTGGTGCAACGGAAGAACCACTTTGAAATAATCCTTTACAAAGCGCCTGTAGTATCCACAGAACCCAAGGAATGACCGCAAAGCAGTCAGGGTGCTTGGTCTGGTCCATGTGGTTACAGCTTCAGTCTTTTTTTGATCTGTGCAAACCTCACCTTAAGATATGATGTGCCCCACATAGGTTACTGATGGCTGACAAAACTGACATTTATCCAATGACAGCTTAAGACCTTTATCCCTCAGGCGGTCAAGTACCTTTAACAACCTGGTTTCATGTTCCTCCAGTGTGGCTCCAAACATGATGAGATCATCAAGATTAACTAAGACCTCAAGCAGGTTCATATCTCCGACAGTTTGTTCCATGATACGCTTAAATGTTGCTGGAGCTCCTGTCACTCCTTGTGGCATTCTGTCAAACTGGAAGAATTCTGCTGGGCAGATGAAAGCTGTCTTCTCTTTGTCAGAATCATTTATAGGTACCTGATAATAGCCACTGTAAAGGTCTAACACACTGAACCACTTACGCCCACTGAGACAGGCCAAAGCATCTTCGATTCTTGGCACAGTGTATTGGTCAGGTACACTGCGGCAGTTTAAAGTCCTGAAATCCACACACATCCTTATTTTCCCATTCTTCTTTCTCACAACTACAATGGGTGAGGCATAAGGAATCCGTGACTCAGTGATGATACCAGCATCTTTAAGTTGCAACAGATGTTGTCTCAATGCCTCCACATCTGCAGGTGGCAACCGACCAGACCTCTCTCTACATGATTTATCATCTGTGGTTCTGATTGAATGACAGGTGTTTTTACTGCATCCTACATCGAACTCATGCAGAGAGAAAACATCGTTCCGCTCCATCATTTTTGTTATCAATCTTTCCTTCCAAACCTTAGGGACTGGCGAGTCTACAAAGTTGAAAGAGGAGTGGGTCAACTTTCCAGGTAACTCTTCATCAGATTTCTTTCTTTCAGGGGATGCGGACATCACATCAACTGGAAACAGATGGTCTATTGGCATGCAAGGTCATTTCTCGGGCTGACATGTTTCTGACCAAAACACTAATTCTCTTTGTTGTCACCCCAGCAGATGCCTATAACTCTGGTCTAACCACGAGCCCATCAGGAAACCTTGGTTCATCTGCAGATTCATCAGAGGAATCTACAAGAATGGCTTGACTGTTTGACACTCCTGGACACTTTAGTGCACCAGTCACTCTGGCAACTCTTCCAGGCCGTAAGGTGACAAGTTTGGTTTTAGAGAACCACACAGTGCCTCTTTTGTGGCTGTCAGTGTCTGGTGGAAGAACTGAAATCTCATCAAAAGCTTTTCTATGAACTGGGTAAATGTGCAGTGTCACCACAAAGTTTTCTCCTCCTTTTTCTTTACAACAGTTAAGCAGTCATCTCACAGTATGTGTGTTTGTACCAACAAGTATGTAAGCTCCATTTCTCACAACAGGGTCGGGAAAAACCAACACAAGTGCATCAATGGTCTCAATTACTCCTACATCAGCTTCCAAAAACTCCAGCCTAAGTGACAAATTGCCATTATAAGGGTAGTTAGCAGGACTTAGACCCTATATCTGCAAATTACTCATGGTCAATGGCAGATGTGTCAAATACCTGTTGTAGAAGGATCTGTACAGCAGAGTTACTTGAGAAACAGAATCAAGTATGGCTTTCAAATAGATGCCTTTGATCTGTACTGACACAACAGGCTTGGAAACAGGAGTAACAGGCTGTGACATCACTGTATTCTTGACATTTTGTCTACTGTGAAGAATATCTTCTTCCTCCCTTACCTTTTTGAGTAACTCATTGAAAGAAGGAGTTTCTCGCAGTTTGTGTGTCTTATACGAAGGCGAAGAGCAATCATATCCTGTTGCAGTGCCCCTCTCATGACCTGCTCCATCCGTAATCGATTCATATCAGAAAGTGCCACACCTCCTTTTCTTAAAACACAATTCAACAGCTTATCTAACCTCAAGAGTTAAGTAGACAGTTTTTCACCAACATTTTGATATGTGTGCCGAAATTTCACCAGGAGGTCAGACGGACTCTCAGTTGTTCCAAAAGCTGTTTCCAAAGCTGGCATATAGTCATATGAAGTTGAAGTGGGTTTCTGCACTCTCATAAATCTCAGAATGTCGGCAGCTGGACCTTTCAGGCTTTCCACAATCCTCTGTATTTTTTTTTATATTGTCACTGCACTGCCACTCCTCCAAAAATGCATAGTCTGCTCTGCCCAGGCATCGTACACTTCTTTCCCATTAGGCATAGGTTTCACACCAGAAAATATGTGAAGCTTACAATAATTCTGAGAATCAGCAGATGTGGTGTTACATTTATCCACTAAGGAGCTGATAGCATGTATCAGAGCGCTGTTCATGTTGAGGGGTGAAGGAGTGAGTTGGCCTCTAATATCAGTGAGAGTTTTACCTTCAGTTCTCAGAAAGGACATTAGTTTAGCTTGAAACTCCTCACTGTCTACAGGAGCAGCAAGCACATGAACAGGCCATGGACCAGCCTCCCCAGGAAGTCCAACAAGGTCAGGTAGAGTATGTTTAGTCAAAACAGTCAAAGTCTTAATCAGCATAAATTGTGTTTTAGAAGCTACATCAAGAAAACGATCAACTATCTCAGACTTCCCAAACTTTAACTTGATCCAAAACTGTCAGCAGAACTTCATCTGTAGCGTCTGGGTTAACATCACTCAAAACAACAGTATTTTCAAAAGCTAACTGCTTCTTTTTACACCAGGCTTTAATTTCAATTGGCTCCATTTTTTTTAGCTCAGACCAATAAAAGAGAGGAACTTCACATCAATGTTAGCAATAAAGTTAGTTACTTCAGCAGTCTCAGAAAAGAAAAACAGGTCAGTTTTAACCAAAATACATCCCGGCCGAGCCCCCAAAAATGTAACCCTTTTCACCATCGGCTCGTGTGTTAAGAAACCCACCTTATTCTGTAAGATGAGATCTTAATCATTCCTCAATAAGTTCACATGGTGAAAGGGACATCTCACAATTAGATAACCGTCTAGGGTAATGCATGACTCTTACTCAACCTAAACTAGTTTGAGACGGAAGGGTATTACTCTGACCTGTGACCTTTTAAACTACTGATTTACACACTTAAACAATAAAAAACAACTCAATAATATTAACATAATAAAACAACCACATTCACAAGATGAAATAAAATAAAATAAAAGCAGGTATTGGTGTTTTTATAATCTAATCTGTTCACCCAGAGTGCACTCTTACTTTAGTGTATTAGTTTTGCAAGCTTGCATGGTCTCGTTGGCGCACTTTAGGTTGGAGCATGTGATGGAAACTTAACGACAGTACCTCTGTGTGTCTGTAAAGTCGGCAGGACTTAACCACAGCTAATGAATCCCTCACTCGTCGTAGTAACACCAGGTTCAGCCTGCAGCAGCTCACAGCGATGAACCTCATTCTGAGGATGGTGAAAATGATGCGTGCAATGGTCCGATGAAGATGCACCTCTCTGGGCATGTCAGGGGTGGTTGCCTGAGGTGAGACTTGAACCTGAGTCTGCAGCACACTGAACCGAGTAGTACCCCACTAGGCTATGGAGGAGGACACAATTGCAGAGGCACTGACACAAAAGCAAGAGGTAGAGTACTTCCAGGGATTTATTAGCAGTGAAAAAAAGGCAACAAACCTGGCAGCCTCAAAAAGGTCCAGGTACCAAAAAAGGCTCTCAAAAAATAAAACAGTCACAGAGTGACTTAACAAAGAAAAAGTACTTTCTGAGTCCAGTAGTAAGGAAAAGCTTAGACTAGACAAAAACAAAGGTACAAATAGGTACAAAAAGTATTCACTGTAAAAAAATAAAAAATAAAAATAAACCTCCTGGTGTTCCTTGGACGGTCAGGGTGATCACAGTGGAAGTCCCGGATGAGGGTACGGTCAAGAATGTTCTTAGTAGGGACCTAAATTCGTTCCTCTGGCCCATAACCCTCCCAGGCCACAAGGTACTGAATTTTTCCCTTGGCCTTTCAGGAGTCCAGGATACGGTTGACCTGAAATGCTGGTTCGCCATCAATGATCTGGGGGAAGGGGGGGCAGGTGTGGGATTCAGCGGAGAGGTGACCACAGGGCGCAACTGAGAGACATGAAGGGTGGGGTTGATCCTTAGGAAGGGTGGCGGCTGGAGTCTGTAGGCCACTGGATTCACTCTTACAACAAGTTGTAAGGTTGGCAAACTTAAATGGCCCAAAGAAGCGAGGAGCCAGCTTCCGACTCTCCACCTTCAGGGGGAGATTCCAGGCACACAGCCAAACCTTTGTCCCAGCTCGTAGAGGGTGAGCGGATCTACGGAGCTGATTAGCCTGTGCCTGGTAACTGCGGGATGCTCGGAGGAGTGCCATCCGAACCTTCCTCCAGGTCCGTCTGCAGCGCTGCACAAACTTCTGGGCCGATGGTACCCCGACGTCCTCCTCCTGTTCCGGGAACAAAGATGGTGAAAGCCCAAATAAGCACTGAAAAGGTGACATACCCATGGAGGAGGTCTTCAAGGTGTTGTGGCCGTACTTCGCCTAAGTAAGCTGAGTGCTCCAGGTCCCGGGGTTGTCAGAGGCCAGGCACCTTAACACGGATTCCAGGTCATGGTTTACCCTCTTCGTCTGTGCATTGGACTCAGGGTGGAATCCTGATGACAGGCTCACAGTAGCCCCTATAAGACAGCAACAGGCTCACCAAAAACTGGAAATGAACTGAGGACTCTGATCAGAGACAACATCCTGTGATTATTCTCACAGTCACAGTGGCAGACAGTAGCTTAGGATGAGCAATGAAATGAGCAGCCTTAGAAAAGCGATCAACCACCACCAGAATAGCCGTGTTACCTTTAGAGGGTGGCATTCCAGTAATGAAGTCAAGAGAACTATGGGACCATGGGCTTCGGGGAATCGGCAGGGGATGAAGCAGGCCCTGAGGACGCAAGGAGTGGTTCTTATTGTGAACACATGTCGAGCAAGCGGCCATGAAGGTCTTGACATCCTTGGCCATGCCTGGCCACCAGAACTGCCGTTGGAGGAAATCCAGAATCCTGGATGACCCTGGATGAGCCACCAGCTGAGAGGAGTGCCCCCACTGCAGGACTCGAGATCTGGCCACTTTGGGAATATAGAGAAGTTTAGAGGGACTCCTTCTGGGGTCAGGATCCTCTTGATGTGCACGCTGGACCTCAGCTACAATTCCCCACTGCACAGGAGCCACAATCTTGGAGCGCGGAATGACAGGCTTTGAGACCCCCTCTTGGATCTTGGGCTGGAGCTGGCGGGACAGGGCATCAGGCTTAGTGTTCTTGGAACCCATTGAGCCTGACATGGGTTGAGGCTTCTGGCTTGCCAAATGTATTCCAAGTTCTTATGATCGGTCCACATGACAAAAGGCAGTTGTGCCCCCTCAAGCCAGTGCCGCCACTCCTCAAGACACAACTTAATTGCTAGCAACTCACAGTCCCCCATGCTGTACTTCTTCTCCACTGGAGTTAGTTTCTGAGAGAAGGTGCAGGGATGCAGTTTCTCGTCCACAGATCGCTGTGACAGGATGGCCCCCACTCCAACATCAGAGGTGTCAACCTTCACTAGAAACTGCCTTGTGGGATCAGGAAAAGTCAGTATGGGTGCAGATGTGAATCGGACCTTGAGTAATTTAAAGGCTACCTCTGCCTCAGGAGTCCAGGAGAACGGGAAGGAGGACGTGTGAGTCCGCGCGGAGATAGGGGCTGCCACAGTGCTGAAGCCACGGATGAACCTCCTGTAAAATTTCCCAAACCCCAGGAATCTCTGCGTCTCCATGATGAAAGTAGGGGTAGGCCAGTCATGGATCGCCTTCATCTTGATGGGGTCCATCTGGACACTTCCTGGCTTGATGATAAACCCTAGAAAAGAGACCTCAGACACATGGAAGGCACGCTTCTCTGGTTTGACAAATAGGTTATTTCTGAGGAGGAGGTGTAGGACCTGTCTGACATGTTGGATATATTCATTTCTGGTTTTAGAAAATATGAGGATATCGTCCAAATAAACAAAAACAAACCTGTTTAACATGTCCTGCAGCATGTCGTTTATCAGGGCCTAGAATACAGCAGGGGCATTGGTCAATCCAAAAGGAATAACCTGGTACTCATAGTGGCCAGTCAGAGTGTTAAAAGCTGTCTTCCAATTATCACCCTTCCTGATCCTCACAAGGTGGTAGGCATTCCGCAGATATAACTTGGAGAATATGGAGGCATCCTGCAGAAGCTCAAAAGCAGAAGACATTAAGGGCAAAGTGTATCGGTTCCTGATGGTTATAATATTGAGCCCACAGTAGTCTATGCAGGGACGCAGCCCTCCATCCTTCTTCCCAACAAAAAAAGAATCCGGCCCCTGCAGGAGAGGATGATGGACGAATGAATCCAGCAGACAAGGAGAAGATTCTTTCCCTGGGGGGCATGGCACTAGGTTGCAGGTCGATAGCACAATCATAGGGCCGATGGGAGGGCAACACCATGGCCCATTGCTTACTGAAAACCTCCTTGAGGTCCAAGTACTTGGCTGGGACTAGGGATAGGTCAGGAAGCTCAGGAGACGTAGAGGACTGAGGTAGTGGACTTGGGTAGAGTCAAGAGGCATGACAGGTGGGACTTCAAGAGAGGACAGACCATGAGCTCCAGTCCAAATGTGGGTTATGCTTGTTCAACCAGAGGAAGCCCAAGACTACAGGGAACACAGAAGAAATGATTAAATGAAAGAAAATCTCCTTTACATGGTTCTCAATTCTCAACCGGAGAGGGGCAGTTGTCCGGGAAACTTGACCGCTCCCCAATGGTCTTCCATCAAGGGCAGTCACACACAAGGGAACATCGAGCGAGGCAGTGGGCAGAGAGAGGCTCTTGGGAAGGGATAGATCCGTAAAATTTCCCGCAGCACCAGAATCTAAAAAGGCCTGGAGAGGGTGATGTTGATGGCCACAGGAAATGGTGATAGGCAAGAGAAAGCCAGAGGACGAGAATCCAGGAGAGGCACTTACCCCTGTCACAACCCTTTTGTAGCTGAATGGGGTCTGGCTTTTCCCCTGTAGCTTGGGACAGGAGTCACGAAAATGACCCGGCTTGTTGCAGTACAGGCAGCAGTGCTCCCTCATGCGTCGATTTCGCTCAGTCTTGGATAGCCGAGTTCCACCCAGCTGCATGAGTTCAGGGTCCTTGGGAGGGAGTTGGACGATGAGGCTGGCACCTCTGGAGGATTGTGCAGGCCACCACCTCTCTTTGGTTTTATCTTGGTCGGCTCCCGGAGTCGGTTATCCAGCCAAATTACCTGGGTTATTAGGGTCTCCAGGTCCTCTCCCTGCTCCCCATAGCCCAAGAGATCCTTAAGGGTGTCGGATAGGCCATTGTAGAATGTGGTGATGAGGGCCTTCGAGTCCCAGCTGCTGTCTGCCACCAGGATTCTGAACTGGATGGCGTAATCTGCTGCTGGTTGAGTGCCTTGGCGAAGTTGGAGAAGGAGTTTGGCTGCTTCAAGACCTGTGGCTGATTGGTCGAAAACCTGTCACATTTCCCTGGAGAATGCTTGGAAGGTCTCACAAGAGGGGCTTCTCTGTTCCCACAGAGCCGTTGCCCAGGCCAGGGCTCGGTCGGTTAGGAGGGTTATGATGTACGCCACCCGGAGGGTTGTAGCTGAAATGTCAGTTCACACTGGTTCAGGAAGCCATAAGACCCCATCTGGGATTACCATCATACCTCTGGGGTGTCGTCAACCTGGGCTCTTGAAATTGGCCTGAAGTTGACACTGGTGGGGTTGCAAGGAATGCTGCCGAGGTGGTTGTTGCCGGTCCTAAGGCCTTGCTATGCTCTGCAGGGTCTGAAGAATTTCGTCCAACAACCTCTCATGTTTAGCCAACATCTCCCCCTTGTGCACTGAGAGCACCTTCATGTCTTTAGAGCCCCATTCCCTGGCTGGAAATGGCAGTAGCGAGAAGCTCTAAGGGGCTGGGGGTTACGGGGGGTTCCTCTGCTGTGTCCATTAATTGGCTGTGTTCTTCTGTCTTGGGATGGTTGCCTGAGGTGAGACTTGAACCTAAGTCTGCACCACACTGAACCGAGTAGTACCCCACTAGGCTATGGAGAAGGACACAATTGCAGAGGCACTGACACAAAAGCAAGAGGTAGAGTACTTCCAGGGATTTATTAGCAGTGAAAAAAAGGCAACAAGCTTGGCAGCCTCAAAAAGGTCCAGGTACCAAAAAAAAGGCTCTCAAAAAATAAAACAGTCACAGAGTGACTTAACAAAGAAAAAGTACTTTCTGAGTAAGGAAAAGCTTAGACTAGATAAAAACAGAGAAAATCATAGGTACAAAAAGTATTCACTGTAAAAAATAAAAGGCTGGAAGGCAAAAAATGCTAACACTGAAAATCAGAAACTAAAACACCAACCAATACAGGTTAATCTAGAGAGAAGGCTCAAGAGAGTTCACACATGGCGACTTGAGAACACAGCAAAGTCAGAGCATGGGCAGGGCACTTAAATAGTCAGACGTAACAAGGACCAGGTGATAGCAATGGTGACTGATTGGAATTGGAGTGACGTGCAACCTGGCGAAATCTGGTGGTGGAGATGGATAACAACGCCCCAAAAGCTCTGCAGGGCAGGTGTTTATTCTTCACATCTCAGCACGACACTGACCATGGTGCTAGCCAGCTCCGGCCAACTAACTTAGCTGATTTCGCGTCGTGTCCACCAAAGCACAAACACTTTAACCACAATGGAGCATCTCAACTCCTCTCACAGCACAACTTACAGCACTTTATAAGTAAACAGTTCACAGTCCCTCGTGTATTTACATGAAAACACACGTCTCAAATCTCCACGCCATCGATACACTTTTTTTTCTCTCTTCCTCAAGCTCGGGTTCACCCGGAAGTGTAAGTCTATAGGTCATGAACTCTCAAACAAAATCAGAATTACTTTAACTTTCTTTTAAAAATTCAAAATCCTTGAAATATATTTTAAAAGCACTCATTTTCACCAGAAACTATTAGTACATTTTAGTACCTTATTTATCTTTACACACTATTTATGCAAATTCAATTTTACCATGGCAACTGAATATTAATTAGGCATTTTATCTTGAACTTATTCCCTGTGAGGTCCCGCCGTAGGACTCAGTCATGTCTGTTCTGTTTGATCTGCCCTCTCCTCTCCCGTGTGTGTGTTTCTGATTTCAGGCTCCGCCCTGATTAGCTCACCTGTTCCTCATCCCCACCGGAAGATAAAAGGGGGCCGCTTACCTTGTCCCGATTGCCAGATCGTCCCGGGCCGTCATTGAATGAGCGTTTGCGTATTCACGAAGAAAGCTATGTCGGGTTTGGGTTGGACATGTTCTTGGTCTCACCAGGATTTCCTCACCTGCTTGATCACTTGGGATCCTCACAGACTGCCTGATAGGTAACATGTGGTCACGATGGATGGTCCTCACTCCTCCTTTGCCTCCCTCGGGTTTTACCCAGAATACCGGTAGGTCCGGCATCTTCCCTACCACTACATGGGGTGTGGGACTCCATCGGCTTTCCAGCTTATGTTTCCCTTTGAGTCCTAAATATTTCAGTAGAACACGGTCTCCTTCCTGTATGTTCTGGAAACTGACCTTCTTATCATAGGCTCTCCTGTTCCTCAAGTGAGTCTTGTCAGCCACTTGTTTTGCAAGTTGGTAGGCCTGTGGTAGGTCACGCTTCAGATTTTCCGCATATTGAAAATAGTTTCTCTCCTGAGTTCTCCCTTTAGATGTTTCCAAACATAAGTCCACAGATAGTCTTGCTTCTCGACCGAACATTAAATAGTAAGGAGAGTATCCCATTGCGTCACTCTTTGTGCTGTTATACGCATGCACTAATGAGGGTACATATTGGCTCCAGGATCTCTTCTTCTCTTGCCCTAACGTACTAAGCATAGAAAGTAAAGTACGGTTGAAGCATTCTGGCTGGGGATGCCCTTGAGGATGATATGGAGTCGTTCGGGACTTTCTTATTCCCAAGGTTTTTATCAGCTCTCGTATCAGTCTCGATTCGAAATCTCTTCCCTGATCCGAATAATTTCTAGTAGGCAAACCATAGTGAACAAAATACTTTTCGACCAGGATCTTCGCTACTGTCAGCACTTTCTGATTCTTGGCCGGAAATGCCTGAGCATATCAGGTATAGTGATCTGTCACTACCAGGACGATGCCTCTTGAGTCTGATTCCATTGACAAAAAGTCAATACACACCAGGTCCATTGGAGCACTGCTGATTTGATGCAAGGGAGCACTTTTCTTGGCAGGGGATTTACTAGTAATACACTGCCCACAGTCTCTCACATATGCCTCTACAACATTAGTCATTTTGGGCCAGTAAAACGGTGCTCTTAGAAGTTCAACAACTCTTTCCACTCCAAGGTGGCCCATCTCGTCATGCAGAGAATGTAACACCACTTCTCTGAACTCAGCAGGCAGCACCAGCTGTAGTGCCTCCTCCGTATCTTTTTTACTGGCTCTGTACAGCAGTCCGTCTCTCATCACCAGCTTGCCAGCTTCCCTTTTTAGCAACAACAATTCTGGGTGTATATCTTTGTTGCTAGGCCATACTCCCTTTTGCACGGCCTCCATTGCACTTTGTATCACACAGTCTTTCTTCTGAGCAGCCCTCAAATCAGCTTCTGACAGTTGCTCCAGTGAGTTCAGGTGTATCTGGGATGGAAAAGCGTATAGATCGGGGATACAGGCTGGCGAGGCCCCTAATTGTTCCACATATCTGGGGGACAGCTTCAGGGATTCCGCAACCTGCACCTGCTGACAAATGGACTTCACCACACGAGGGGGCATCTATATTCACCTTACCAGGCCTGTATTTCACATCAAAGTCATAGGTGGCCAGGGCTGCAAGCCAACGATGACCAGTCGCGCTGAGCTTGGCCGTGGTAAGCAGGTACATCAACGGATTATTATCTGTGCATACTGTGAATTTAGCCCTGTATAGGTAGTCATGGAATTTATCCACCACAGCCCATTTTAACGCAAAGAACTCTAGCTGATGTACTGGATATCGCTGTTCCGTTGGGCTCAACTTTCGGCTGTCGACTGCCACAGGTCTTAACCCTTCCGGGTGTTCATGATAAAGTACCGCACCTAGCCCTTGAAAACTGGCATCAGTGTGTAATACGTATGGCTTGTTCACATCGGCAAATGCCAACACCGGTCCATTAATCAGACACCGAATGATCTGCTTGAATGCGTCCGTACAGGACTGGTCCCATCGTTCATTGAATGGTTCTGACTCTTTATAGTAGGTCTTGGTTTTAACCACTGTTTGCTTCTTTCCATTCCGGGTAGGGGCATAGCCCTTGGTCAGTTCGGTGAGAGGTCTAACAATTGCTGAGTAATTTGCTATAAAGCGCCGGTAATACCCACTGAACCCTAAGAAAGATCTAAGGGTCTTCAGGTCAATGGGCTGAGGCCAATTAGCAACTGCTTCCAGTTTCTCAGGGTCAGTGGCAACACCCTCAGTGGAAACTATATGACCCACATACTTAACTCTAGGTTGACAAAACTGACATTTGTCAAGAGAGAGTTTAAGTCCTACCTCTTCCAGCCTGTCTAACACGCGCAGGAGGCACTCTTCGTGCTCTTCCAGCGAACGTCCAAATACTATGATATCGTCCCAATAAACCAATACTTGAAGGAGATTCATATCACCGATAGCCTTCTCCATAAGTCTTTGGAACGTTGCAGGCGCTCCTGCTATCCCTTGGGGCATTCGTTCAAACTGAAAAAATCCAAGGGGGCAAATGAAAGCGTTTTTTTCCTTGTCCTCCTCGGCCATGGTAATCTGGTAATAGCCACTGTGTAAATCAAGGACTGAAAACCATTTGCTCTCAGTTAGGCAGTCTAACGCATCATCTATGCGAGGAGTGGTGTACTGGTCTGGAATCGTGCGGCTGTTCAGGGTCCTATAGTCGATACACATTCTGACCTGCACGGTTCTTTTTCTGGCTATCACAATCGGCGAGGCGTACTGGCTACGTGATTCCTTAATTATGCCAGCCTTCAACAACTCCTGCAAGTGCTTACGAACATCATCAATGTCTGCGGGAGCTAGTCGCCGTGAGCGTTCTCTAAATGGCTTTGAGTCGGTCATCCTGATATGACGTTCCACATCTTTTGCCAGACCCACATCCCACTCATGAAATGAAAATACACTAGCTCGCTCACATAACTTTTGCCGGAGTTGCTCTTTCCATTGATGGGGTATGGGCGAGTCTCCAAACTGGATTAGTTGGGGATTTAATTTGGTTGGAGCAGTCCCAACTTCAGTTTCAACTTTCATAGCTGGTACTGCTGGATCAGCATGGCATAGCTGGCCTAGGACAGTTCCAACTGGGATGACGGTGTCCTCTAACGACTCATTTTGGATAAGTACAGTGAGGTGCTCTTCGTTCGTGGCACTGCTCGGCACGACCATAGGCTGCAGTCCAGCTTTGTCCAGCGGTCTCATCAGCTCCACTTCACAGATGGCACAGCATTCGCCCCCTGGTGGTAGTGTAAGTGAGCCTGGACCCATCCACTTCACATATCCTACCTCACCCTCTTCACTCTTAGTAGTTACATGGGTGGTGGGTGCGAGAGAGTTCTTTGCTTCTATGCCAAGTGTCTGGGCAATATCCACCCCAGTGGTCTCTTTGCACAGTCTGTAGAGTCTCTGAAACAGGTTAGCATTTGTGCCTAAGATAACAGAGGTCTTCTCAGGACTTTGAGGACGGGGGCATACCAGAGCTAAGACGGAAGTGTCTCCTTCGATCCGGTGACCTTCTCTGGAAACTCCATATCTACTACAACATATCCCAGGTAAGGGTAACTGGTATCGCTTAGCCCCCATATGGCTAATCCTGACACCGGGTGGATTGGGACATTGGATAAGTGCTGTTTGTACCATGTCTCAAAGATAATGGTGACTTGTGAGCCACTATCGAGGAGGGCATCATAAGGTTGGCCATTTATTTTCACTGGGACTATTGAAGAGGGCCCAACCAGTCCCTTAGGAATGACCCTTCTCAATGTGTTCACCCTACTTTTCTTAGCGGAACACACCGTGGTGGGCTTGGATGGGGATTCACCTCTTTTAGCTCTATTCAGAGAGTGAATCAATTTCTGGATCACTTTGGTCTGGTTCTCAGCATTTTGACATTTAGCCGATAAATGGCCATTTTCGCCACAGCGATAACAAAAGTTCCCATCAGAATCGTTAGATAGTTGTTTTCTACCATCACGGTGACCTTGTCTGGTTGGCTCTACTCTATGAACTGTGGCCGGGAATAAAGAGGTTCGGGACTTTTGATCAGCCATCTGCTTTTTCAGGGACTTCACTTGTTGCCTCAAAGTAACTAGTTCCTTGTCTTTGAGGTAGTCATTTTTGCTAGAGGCCTAGGCTCTCTGCGATCTACTACAACTTGGATAGGCATAGTTCTCATCGCGGTGAACATTGACCGGAGTTCTTGAACCTCGACTTTCAAGCGCTCAACATCCTCTTTTCCACTATCCATTGCAGGGTTTGCATAGACTCTATGTATAGAGGTGCTCAATTTTGTTCTTAAAGACTCAAACTCTTCTTCACTGCGGATCTCGCTAAGTAGTTCTAAAAATTACGGAGGATTTTCCTTCTGTTCTCTCAGTTTGAGTCGAATAAGCATCATATCCGAGTGAACGGCTCCTCTGAGTAGCTGCTCCACTCGAGCACTGTCAGCACAGCCTGGTGGTAGACCACCGCGGCGAACTACCTTGTACAGCGACAACTCTAAACGCCGAAGAAAGTCTGACAACTTCTCTTCTGGCTGCTGCTGTAACAACCTAAAGGCAAAATACAGGTCTTCCCCTGTCTCCGCAGATCCAAAAGCACTCTCTATCACTTCTAAGCATTGGGCTGGACTAACCTCCTGATCGGCAGTCCGAACAGCCCTTACCACAGCCAACGCAGAGCCCTTTAAACTTTCCATTATACGCCGTTGTTTCTCCTTAGCGGAACACTCGCTTTCCTCCACTATCAGACGTGCATGCTCTAACCAATGCTCCAGTGACTCTTTCCCAGCGGGGGTTGGCAGTCTACCTGAGAACACTCTCAGCCGACGATAACTGCTGTTGTCGCCCGGGGGTTTCTCCACCTTTGCCAACAAGTCACCTACTGCACGAATAATAGACTCAACCGAGCCACCTGCTAAATTATTTTCACACAGGCTCTTTGACAGGCTAGGGGCAGCACTATCATCCAGCACCAGATGTTCTGACACAATATAACAATCCTCCACTTTCCGGTCTTTCCCGTTGGCACCAGTTCTGGGGGAACTCTAGAGGGTTCCACCCTTTGTTTACACTCACATAGGGCTACATAGATAATCTTCTGTTTTCTCAAACTCTAAGATGACATCACGCACGCTAGCCCAGAACATTCCACACAATACACACCCATGATGAATACACAAACTGACTCAGAAATCCTTATGACACTTGATCAACAATAAAAAAAAAACTCTAAAAGTTAGCAAAAAGCCATTTTGACCATCGAAACGATGACTTCAGTGTCTACGTTTTAAAAATGTAACCAAGTTTCTATGTGAAAGTATGCCTGGCGAGGCATCAAATTGAGTTTCATGATTGTTTCTTGACCTCTCCCCATTCATTTCAATTGGGATTTTAACAGTGCCAACCTCAAACGCTCAGCGCCAAACTTTTATCAACACATCAGCTGCCAAACACCTTTTATGCTCGCTTCGAGGCTGCAGAAACCCTAGCCCGCCTGCCTGAACGACTACCCCCCAGTGGCCCTCACCTCAGTAGTAATGAAGTGCTTCGAAAAGCTAATCAGAGACTTCATCACTTGTTCCCTACCTGCCACCCTGGACCCGCTACAGTTTGTGTACCATCCCAACCGATCTACTGAGGACGCCATCGCACACCTCCATCATACAGCCCTGAGTCATCTGGACAGCGGAAAGGGAAATTATGTGAAAATGTTGTTTGTTGACTACAGTTCAGCGTTTAACATCATACTCCTCTCCATACTCACCACTAAGATGGAGACACTGGGCCTTAGCCCATTCCTGTGTCGTTGGATCTCCAACTTCCTGACAGACAGACCACAGGCGGTACGGTTGGGCGACCATGTCTCACCCTCACTTACCCTCAGCACTGGAGCCCCCCAGGGCTGTGTTCAGAGCCCCCTGCTGTGTTTGTTATATACCTACGACTGTGTGGCCACTTCCAGCTCCACCAATGTCATCAAGTTTGCGGACGACACTGTAGTGGTGGGCCTGATCGCTAACAATGACGTCCTTCCTAGGGGAGTTTAGAAACCTGGAATTATGGTGCCAGGACAACCACCTTCTCCTGAACGTCAGCAAGACTCAGGAGCTGATAGTGGACTTCAGCACAAAGCAGGAGAGGATTTATCAGCCCCTGATCATCAATGGGACCCCAGTGGAGAGAGTGGACAGTTTCCGGTACCTAGGTGTTTACATCATGCAGGACCTGACATGGTCCTGTCA
>JAQMYF010054978.1:0-18824 GCA_030014195.1 Neosilurus mollespiculum | reverse complement strand
AAACTGTTCGCAAACTGTCTAACAACCTTTTTTGAACCCTGATGACACCCAAACCTTGTAAGCATTTGCCCCTCTGTAAAATACAGGCTTAACAGCTTCCTCTGGCTCAATAAGCTTAAGATTTTCTCAAAGAAAATTATCTGGTGGTGAAAGTCATTTTCGTTGCTGCTCTAGGCTATATATATATATATATATAATATATATATTATCCATCGTTATACATCTGTTATTCATCAATTCACATTTGTTTCTTGTCAGTAATAATTGGCTAAATATATGGTCTATGTCCATCACACCTCTGGCACAGTGTCTGTGTAGATACTCTATGTGGTAATAAATATTCATAGCAACTATAATCCTGAATCCCCTAGAGGATATAGCTCACTACACAAACATTAGCAGTCAAATGAAACAGAAAGTTATAATAATAAAGGGCAGTTAAATGCATGGGTGTTGTGATGGTTAGCACATCCACAGCACAGCAAGATTTTAGGTCATGGGCTAAAGTCCCAGGCTCAGGCATTTCTGTTTGTAGTTTGCGTGATTATGTGGGTTTCCTCTGGGTACTCCGGTTTCCTCCCATAGTCCAAAAACAGGCACATTCATCTCACTGCCTGTTCCAAAGTGCCCCGGGATGTGGATGTGTGTGTAAATGGTTGTTTGTGTGTGTGTGTGTGTGTGTGTGTGTGTGTGTGTGTGTGTGTGTTGGACGTGTGATGGTCTGGCGAGGTGTTAAGGGTGTACCCTGTCTTCACCCAGTATTGGCTAAAATAGGAACCAACTTCCATGCGACCCTGGTAAGATTAAATGGCTCACCAAAAGACTGAGTGAGTGAGAATTAAATACCTTGTACTTGTCTGAGTTTCTGCTTTCTTTGAATACACACTTTAATTTCTGCTTTCATTGTGTTCATAATCTCTATAATGGAACCGTGGTGATGACTTTTCTTTGTGATGTCATGACATAATCACTCATTCTGTGACATCCCCAACTGTCCTACACACACTGTGATGATGTTACATGGCACATCAAAATTCCCTCAGGATCATCAAAATTCCACCAACGTCCCTCAGGAGCATCACAAATCCACCAACTTCCCTCAGGAGCATCACAAATCCACAAAGTTCTCTCAAGATCAATCACAAATCCACCAAGTTCTCTCAAGATCAATCACGAATCCACCAAGTACTCTGAAGATCATCACAAATCATCCAAGTTCTCTCAAGATTATCACGGATCCACCAAGTTCTCTCAAGATCAATCATGAATCCACCAAGTTCTCTCGAGATCATCATGAATCCACTAAGTTCTCTCAAGATCATCACAAATCCACAAAGTTCTCTCTAGATCATCACTAATCCATCAAGTTCTCTCAAGATAATCAAGAATCCACCGAGTTCTCTCAAGATCATCACAAACTGTCAAAAAGTGTCCAGTTCATGACACAAGAGATCCGAATTCACACAGAAGAAATTGTTCCAAGAGAAAAATCTCGGACCCCGACTACCAGCTTGCATTGGCTTATGTACAGTACCCACTCCACTCTCATTGGTCTATCATCCTCTAGCTGTAGACTCTGATTGATCCCTCATGCCATGTCTCAACATGTCCCAAGTTGACATCGAAGCATAGGCTCGACAACCCCCTGCCCCCCCAATCGCTTAGGATGGCCATTTTGTTTCTTTTCAAGGTCTGACATTTTGTTCCAATGTTCCCTGTTCAAGGCCAGTCGAGCAATACTCGTACAGAGTGGAATGTCCCAAAAATAAAATAATAAAATAATCTTACACTCACTTCAGTGAATAAACTCCTTCTACACTAGTCACATAAATCCTCCAATAATCAAATAGTGCAGTAAATCATACAATTGGTCTTCTATAGGTATAATCATTAACAGTTGAAATATATTTCATTAGAGATGACTTCATTGGACAGTTCTCCATTTCAGGATTACAAATGTGTTTAAATTAAGGAAACATGATCCCTCATTCCAAAGATATTACAATTTCTGTATTCATATTCATGTTGATGCTGTTAATGATCAATAATTAATTCCAGTACATGATCGGGAAGTCCAGAAATTTGCATTAGATTTATGGAGGACCAAATATATGACATTTCAGACCGGCAGGCCATAGTCCTTCCACAGTTCATGGGTCCAAAACACACAGCGCCCCCAGTGGCGCCTGACACCCGGATTTCCTCCACTTCATCTCCCCCCTCTGTGGCTTATATGCTGCATCACCTTCTTCCTCAGATTTGACGATTCTTTCATTCTCTGTAGCTTTGCGCTATGTGGAAGCACTTGTTGGGGTACCCATGGAGAGGTTTCTAGCACGTCAACCAGGTCCCATTGTCCCCCCCTCTGGTAGTTTTCTTCAACCCAGAAAGTTCTCACTCTCATGGACCTAGATCTTATTAAACTACTAAATTCTGATTTTACATTTAGGAGTGAACAAAGAATAATGTTAATTAAAATAAACAGTTGATTACACGATTAATCTAATACCATATTTAGCAATATATAATTATGATGTATATATATATATATTTTAAAGAAATGCTTCAAAGGAAAACAATAGACTACGGTCAAGGACACTTACTTAGATGATATGTCAATGAAGCCAAATAACCAGAAGGGAGCACTATCATTTTTGAGCAAAACACTTATTTTGGGTCATACCCACATAGGCCACTAGGGACATTGTAGTATTACTCTTGGGCTGTATTGGCCTGAGCATAGTTCCAGCATCCTCTGCTATACCCTCTCGAGCAGCCAGTTAAAGCACCTTGTAGTCTGAGCCATCCATGGCTTGAAGCAGCACCTCTTGGTCCTCAAAGCTGTCAGTGGCTGTCCCAGATAAGCATGTCGGGTCTATGTAGGCTATAAATAGGCACCGTAGGCTGGAGATCGCCATCGGTTGCCAACATAGGACCAATGTTGGCAAAACATCGGACAGCCTAAGTTCATCTCAAGAAATACTTTTGTGATGCCCCATCGTTGGCCCGCTCTCATGATATATATTAGTGGTTTTTATTAGAAAATAACTGGAACGGGCCTAAAATTATGTTTAGGTCGGACCTACATAGGGCCAACGTAACGTCATACACTTGTACTAAATGTGCATGATATTTTGTTTTTGTTTTTTTATCTCTTTTTTTTTTAAACACACGTACAAATTAATTGAGATTCACCCAGGAAATACAGACTTGTGCTGAAGTCCAACTCCAAGCCCTGTTTGTTTCAGCAACCAGAGTGCACAGTGCGCAGGTCAGGCACTTTCACCAAGGCATGCTCTCAGTCTCACTGTTTTCAGATCACCTTGCCTATTTCCATCATGGCCACCATTTTGGCGTATGTAGACAACAGCTGATGCTGTAGTGTGGTGCGGTTACCACACTACTGTCATCACAATGCATCAAACAAAAGAGAGCAAAAGTAGATCCCTCTGAAAAGTTTATAATTAATTATATAACTTAATATTGTATCACAAATACATTAGTAAAATTTAATTGCTATTGAAATACGATGTATGTACCTCGATTTTTTTACTTTCATCGCACAAACAACATGTGTATTCTTGTGCCAGCGATGCTATTTTGACCATGTAGTCACATGATCAGAAAAGTAGTTCCCAAATATGGCGTACATAATGTACGAGGTGTTCCGAGTGTCTTACTGTCTTAAAGATCTAGCGGGAAGGAGAAGTAAACCATTATTTAGACAGATCTATAAGAATTATTGGATTATCAGAGAATACTCTTACATATTACCATATTTGCACTCATACATATTATATACAAGTGTAGAAAGGCCCTGTTTTTCATAAATTCTTAAGTCATTTTGAACGCATGGCTGGCCTTAACAGTGTGATTAACACATGTGGCAAACTTAACATTCTGTGGTAAATGGTACATCATAATAATTGCATAGTTTTTGTGTGATTGCACGAGCAGTGATGAAAAACCCGGCGGCCACAGCAGCAGAGGCAGAGATTGAAAAACACGTGTGAATGGCTGCGTCTTGCCAAAGACTGAAATGGTGGGAGGAGGGAGAGGCAGCGAGAGCAGCAGATGGATTGATAAACATTTGTAGAATATCAACTTAATTTAGCACTCCTAAAGTTTAGAGGTTGTGGAAAAATGGGTAATTAGCACTGTGATAAAGTAAAGTAAAAGTACTTAATTGATTTAAAGTTTTATAAGAATATAATATTGTATATATATATATATATATATATATATATATATATATTAATTATACATTGTTTACTTGAGAGGTTCAGGTATTTAAGTGAATGGAATTGCATGTATATTATATATTATTCACTTTGGATGTATGAGAGATAAATAGTTCATTATTTTAAACATGACATGCTGCCTTATTTTGTGGACAGAAAAATTCAGGCTTTATCTCAAGGAGCAAATTTGTTTTTATGTACACCAGTTGTTTTCCCTGTTCCATTGTCTGGATTTTGGCTACAGTGGAAATATTATGTTTTAAAGTACGTATACTGTAGGTCTAATAGTGGAATCAAGTGCAGTTGCAGTATTTGTTCCAAACAAGATATGACTGTCCTTATATGCTGCGATGGAAGTTATGAAAGAATAAATGATAGCCCGGGTATTCCCTAAATTTTAAGAGAGCATTAACATTGGGTGAAGAGAGGGTACCCGTAGGGTGGAAAGCGCCTGCTGATGTTGGCCCAACATAATCAGCCCTACGTAGGGCCTGTGAGCAAATAACATAGGGCCTATGTTGGCACCCTATGTAGGGCCTACATATCCTTACGTAGGCTGACGTAGGGCCTACGTGTTGCCTATGTAATTGTTCTATCTGGGGTGTTACTACATCTTTGAGTGGCTGCTATTACTTCATTTTAGCTAGGTTTGGTTTTACCCAGCCGATGTGCAGAACAGTCCCTCATTCCCCAGCTGGATACAGCACTCAGGTCCTGCTGTGGCTCCGAAACCATGATATCCCTGTGGGACAAAACACAGTGAGCCCTTGTGCCAATTTAGTCTAAGATTTAGAACGTCCAATTACATGGTAATTCCTAATTTTCTACTCCCTTCTGTTCAGTGACAGTTCCACAATTACAATTAAATTTTGCTGACTTTTTCTTAACAAAAGGGAAAAAGAAAAGAAAATACATCTTTGATATATTGTCCTGCCTGGTTAAGTCAAATGCAGGAAAGTTCATACACACTCTAGTAATAATACCCTCTTTGTTCTTCTGCTCCTCTTATTGCTGTAATCAATTTTAAAGATAAGGGAAAAAAAGGAAACTAATCATCATTGCAAATGAAACTTAATACATAAAACTTGGTGAAACTTAGGATACTCATTTTATTTGATTAGAAAGCATTGCAGAGCTGGTAGACCAAATAATCATAGCTATATAAATCACAAATCTAGGTACCAACCTCTGGTATGTGCTGTTTTTGTGCTTACCCCAGACTATTTTTTTCCCCAGTTGCCTTTTTTAGTTTTTGGAAGTTAAATAAAATTATGTTTATTTTCCAACATGTAAAAAAATTATAAAAAGATAAAAAAGTAGTAGACAAGACACAGTACTTATAAAGAGAACAATCATGATTAAACAAAATGTCTAAAGAAAAGGAAAAGAAAAACACAACAATAATAATAGTTATATAGTTATAATATTACCAATAATAATGATGAACACTGAAAAGCATAAAGAAAATGAGATTGTACATGAGACATATTTAAAAGGGAATGAGGAGAAGAATAATTTTTTTTTCCTCCTCTCACCCCATATCTAACACTGCTTGTTTGATAATAATATACCACTTTCCAGTTAATTATCTCCCAATTGTGCACCCACATACCTCAAAACATGTTCAATTATAGAAAATTATTTATGAGAAAAAGGAAAGAAAAAACAACAAACAAAAGATAACTAAAATAAATAACAATACAGAACATTTGGAAATATGCTAGGAAAGAGTTCACTTCCCATGCTTCATCCGTTATCTTAGCCCTGGCAATTTCCTGTAACTCCTCCGAGACAGCACTCGGTTTAGATATGTGTGCTTTTAGCAAGATATACAGGAATATTAATAATTATAATAATGCATTTTATTTTAACTAAACCATTAGTATAAGGTTATCCTCACCCTTTTATCATCTTTTCTGATCCTGGAGGATCAGGGAAGCAAACAGCAAAGATTACACTCAGATTACCTGAAAGACAAGCACACATGCCGGTCTTCTGCCATTATACTAATCTTATCATCATATGCTCATGCATGTCCGGCATGTCTGCCATTTTATAAGTATTTTGATCACAGCACACTCCTCCAACTATTGTTTATTTGCATTTCATTATGCATTTTAAATTCAGTTTACATTATTATTATTATAATTTTTCTTTTATACCTGAAAATACTATGGTTGCCAAATCCATCTCTTTTACACATGAACTCTGTACCAACTTCAACTCTTACTTAAAAGAATCTGCACATTTTGAGAGTGGTTCTACAGTAATTTTTCTCATAATTTTTCCTGATCATGACAGATCAAAGAGACATGACATAATAAAAACCCCCATAATGTCCTGTGCCCCCATTTAAGATAAATACATATGTACTTATTTACACTATGACACAACTTGGAAGTTTTATAATTTTTTATTCGCCTTAACTTATATTTTTTTCTATATCCTGACTTTGAATAAGAAATCTGCTATCTTCTCCATTTGTCTCATTTATTCCTCTGTAATTTTTTCTCTCTTTTCTGGCCACAATTTTATTCAACATTCTCTTTTTTTTTTTTATTACTGGTCACATGCAGTAACCTAATACCACGCCTATCCTTGATTCACCAGCACATATTCTAAGCTTCAGGGGTAGACTTACAGTCATTCCTTTCTTATGAAATGGCAAAGGAAAAAATACTACAAACCCCTCAGGACAGAACCAAATATGTGTCCCCAATACTCATCAGTGGCCTTCACCACTGTGGCTTCACTCTAACACTTTTATTGCTCTTCCCAAGGTCAGAAAAAATCTACTGGTGACCTCAGCCCCCTTTAAGGATTATATTACTGTGGTCCCAGAAGCCTATGAACTGAACCAGCCTATAGAATATAATCTCATAGAGCACATTTTTTTTAAATGCCTGCTCTCTTCTTACCCCCTGTCCTCCAAAGAGAGATTAACTTTTTTACTGATACTGCTTAAACACAACATACTCCAGGGAGATTTTCAGAGTTGCATGCATGCTAAAAAAAATTCACTCAGAGAGTGACTGAGAGACTCACTTTCACACCAACACATTAAGCAGAAAAGATAAATAAACACCTCAGTAATTTTCTTTTAATTTGTTTTCTTTTTTTTTTTCTTATCATGTTAATTCCTGGATTTTAAACATTGAATAAATTAGGCAGTTCGTCTTTTCAGCGGAGCTTACTCACCTCCCCCACCCAGACACTCACAAATCAACGAAGTCAAGCCCAGTGTTTAGTAAGCAAAACTGCTCACCTGGTGGGGCCACTTTTAGGCTGGAATTCACTGATCCGAAGTTTCCAGGAAGGAGAACTGAGCCATCGTTTTCTGTCCCCGTATGAGCCACCAAACCAGCTACAGTTCATTTTGTGATTTTTGTGAAGTTTTTTACTTGCTTCTTATTTAATTCGCTCTTTATTTCTCTGGGCTGAAAAAGAGGTCCCTTTTGTAATATATACTTTGCACTTTTCAGTTATATTAAATTTTGTTCTGGGAAAACTAATGTTTGGAATCTGAAATTGTACTGACTCATATCGAAGTTAAAAATAAAAATCTACAACAAAGCTTGTGATTAGGGTACCTAAGAAATTAATACAGCACTGCTTATTGGTAGAAAATGCACCAAAAAGTGCTGTGTGAGATTAAATCTCTCTCTGATTTCAAGTATAAGTCTGTATGCTGTTAAATTTACATGAATGATTTAAACCCCATTTGGCTGTAAATAACCCCAAATTCTCTTAAATTCTGAGACAATACAATCATAATTATAATACTGTAAAGACAACACACAAAGGAGACGCGCATAAAGCAAGAATCTCTTTAAAAACACACAGAACACACATCACATCAATATGCAAGTCCTCACAAAAATAAACAGCCCCACCACACACACACACACACACACACACACACACACACACACACACACACACACACACACACGCACACATATCAATTGTAGTTTAATCAGGTAAAGTTAGTGTACAGTGTGTTTGTTTTTAGTCCATTAAAATGATGAATGGATGTTCCCACTTGCAATTGCTCATTCAGTCATGCAGACTGTATAAAGTGTACTAAGAAACTAGAAGCACTACATAAAGTTCCACAGGTAGGCTGTCCCAGGGTGGAGGAAAAAAACCTAGGAGCTGTTCCGAAAAGAGTATTTCCCTAACAACCACTGTGTACCCTAGCAACCAGATCCACTCTGCCTGAATTCCTGATCAAATGTTCATATGCCCTTTTTTATGAATATGACATCAAATCGGTATCATAAGTAGTTTGTGTTTGCCATAGCAACCAATTCCACTTTTCTAAAAACCTCTCCAAAGACCTTTCAGATTAACCTCATATCAAATCTCTGTCTAAGTTGTTGTTGGAATACAACTTGCAGTTTCCAGATTGCAATACCCCTTGCACGCTTCGAAGTCTACACTTAAAAATATTGTGTGCGTCCACAGCAGGGTAAAGGGTATAGACACATAACCTCATGTTACAACATACTTAGAAATCCACGTATTTTTATTCAAAAAGCCATAGAATGTAATTTTTAAAAATGCCATAAACTCTTCACATGAATTTAGGGGAGATTGGGGTTAGTTGGTACAATGGGGCAAATTGGTATGCCTGATATTTCAAAAGTGTTTAACCTTTGCACTCTTGTCACATGATGTCGTTTTAGGTCAGATCATTGCCATTTTGATTTCAACAAGTTTGAACACATGCTAAAAGGTGAACGCCAAAAAACTTTTTTTAACCTAAATGTTTAAACATTTACTTAATCTAAACTAAGGAGATTTGTACCATTAGGTTGTAAGCCTAATCTTAGTTTGGATGCAAAGGATAAGCATCTAAGCTGTAATCCTGCAGTCTAACAGAAGTGAAAGTTCAGAAAGTTTGGCAAGGAAATGCTTTTTTTTTTTTTTTTTTTGGTCTTGAGCTCAGTATGGGGCAAGTTGGTACTGAAGTTGATGACACAGATGTTGTGTCTGAAGAAGATATTCTGCTTCAGGGTAGTGGTGGCTTAGTGGTTAAAGTGATGGGTTACTGATCTGAAGGTCAGCGGTTCTATTACCACTGTTGGGCCCTTGCTAACCACTGTGCTGCCCAATTATTACTATTAATATGTACATGATATGTACTGCTAACATTATTATTGTTATGCATTGTATAATTTATAATTTTTATTATTATGATTACTATTTGTTTCTTTATTACTTTCCATCTTTTTTTTTTTTTTGTATTTTTATTATACTGCACAACTTTTGTGTTGTGTTTGGTAATTTCTTATTTTTTTTTACTTGTATGTAAACTTCAGCAATCGATAGGGACCACCCACGCTATTGGTCAGCTGTGCCCGGGTACCCACCCTGAAAAAGAGGCATATCTATGAGGATCACTTTGTGTTCTGTTGCTTTACCATGCAACCTACTGTATATGCGCACATTATTTTTAAGTGTAGATGGCAGGACCGCGCTTCAGTGACTCCACACACCTAAACATCACATCACTTCAGTGGTACAGCTAGAAAATACGGTATACAGGATATATTATAACAAATAGTTATAAATAATGAATAAGGTTGTAATTCATTCATTTTCTAAGCTTCTTATTCCAATTTAGGGTCACTGGGAGGATTAACCGACTCTGGGCGAAAGCGAGGTACACCCTGGACAACTCGCTAGGCCATCACAGGGCCAACACACACAACCATTCACACTCACACCTTGGGGTGATTTGGAACAGCCAGTTAGCCTACTGTGCATGTGTTTGGACTTTGGGAGGAAACTGGAGTGCCCGGAGGAAACCCACACAAACACAGGAGAACATGGAAATTCTGAAGACAAATACCCAAGCCCAGGAATCAAACCCAGGTCTTCTTTACATCTGCAGGAGTACAGAGGGAAAATCAGCAGAGAAGTTGCTGCTCGGTGGAAATGAGAAATGTGCAGCATCTTGTAGCTGTGTACACACATCTACTGATACTTCTGGACACATCATCAGTGATGTTCCTGGATTCGTTACAGTTATACTTTAGTATGGGATTCACACAAAAAATACTTTTGGCACATCAAAACCACGTTATTATAAGTATTATGAGTATCAGTACATACAGTTTACCTGTAAGCTCAGCTGTTCTTTTTCGATATATTCACTTAAAATGTACGTTTTTTACTCACTTCAACTCTGACTTTATTCTTTCCAGCTCAATGTTTCACCAGAAGGCTCTAGGCTTATTTCAACACAGCTCACCAGTGACACCTACTGATAAAAGTTCATGTACAGGTTTAGGCATTGGCTAAAAGTGGAGCTCTGAATAAATGTCTTGTTAGTTTAATTATCCAATTAATGAGCTCATGGTTGGGTGTCTTGGTGGTGTAGGGGTAAGCATGTTCGCCTCACAGGAAGAAGGTCCTGGGTTCGAGACCCTGGCTTGGGTGTTTTTGTCTGGAGTTTGTCTGTTCTCCCTGTGCTTGCGAGGGTTTCCTCCAGGTACCACCCACAGTCCAAAGACATGCACATTAGGATAACTGGCTCTACCAAATTCACCCCAGGTATGGACGTGAGTGTGAATGGATGTGTGGGTGCTGGCTCTCTGAGGGTCTGGCAAACTGTCCAGGGTGTACCCTGCCTTCACCCAATTTTGGCTGAGAAAGGCTCCAGCCTCCCCACGATCTTAGCAGTAGGATTAAGTGGTTCAGCAAATGAGTGAGTGAAAGCTCATGGTCTATCATATTTCTGATTTCACAATTTGCTTCACAAACATTTCTTCACCTGCAAGCAGTCATGGCCTAACGGTTAGAGAAGCAGGTGTGTGTGTGTGTGTGCTCACCTTGGATGGGTTAAATGCAGAAGCTAAATTTCCCATGAAGGATTAATACAGTATATCAACAAATAAATAAAATCAATCAATAAATAATACACATCATACAAATAAACAGTTACAATATAGAATAATACCAAATATGAAGTATAAATAACATAAAAACACCAAACTGATTCAGTTTGTCTGAAAACATATACATAAAAAAAACTTTTGTCAGTTTTCCCACACTGGGGAAAATTACACCATGACAGCAGCACGGAGCTGGATATTAATATATTAAATTTCTATACATCAATCCTATGACCACCAAACCAGAGCAGCTCCCCACTACCACTGTAAACTGTCAGAACTCTGCCTTGTTTTTATTTAATTTTTTATTTGTATGACCACCAGATGTCGCCATTTCTTGGGTTGGGTTTTCTCATTCAACTAATTATGTTATTGACTTCAGCTGTGTCTAATTGCATTGCCACAATCAGCTGTTTATTATTTGGTTCATTTTTTAAATAGGTAGTTCTGGGTCACTCCTTGTGGAGTTCTTCTTTCCGCCACTACAGACATTAAGAGTTGTTGTATGTGAAATCCTTTTTTGATTTTTGTGTGCTGTGATAGGAAGTTTTCTCTCTGGATTTTTGAACTGTCATTTTCTGTTGTCACTGGCAATAAACTTCTCAACCTTACTAAAGCCTTCACTCACCCTAGTCACTCGTCACTCATTCAGGTGACCTGGGTTCAATTCTCACAAAAGGTGAAAATCATGACAGTAATCAGTATTTGTGGAGAACTGCTTCCCCCTCTTGAGGTACAGGTTGGTGGTCCAGAACCTTTTCGAGGCCAACCAATTGTTGCTTTCCAGGCCCTCACCGAACTCGTCCCACACCCGAGATTTTGCATTGGCGACAGCCCGGGCTGCAGCTTGTTTGGCCTGCCGGTACCTGTCTGCTGCCTCGGTAGTCCCACAGGCTAAAAAGTCCCAATAGGTCTCCTTCAGCTGGACAGCCCCCCTCACCGCAGGTGTCCACCACCGTGTTCGGGGGTTACCACCACGACAGGCACCGAGGACATTCCATTCAAGGAGGGGTGTATAGACAAACCGTGATGAGCACAGAAGTCCAACCACGAAACACCATTCGGGTTCAGATCGGAGAGACCGTACCTACCAATCACACCCTTCCAGGTCACACTGTTGCCCACATGGGTGTTGAAGTCTCCCAGGACGACGAGGAAGTTCCCAGGGGGAGCGATCTCTAACACAAGCCCTAAAGTCTCCAAAAAGGGTCCCAATAGTCCTCTGAACTGTCATTAGGTGCATTACCACAAACCACAGTCAGGACCCATCCCCCTACCCGGAGGTGGAGGGAAGCTACCCTTTCATCAACTGGCAAGAACCCCAACATGTGGGCACTGAGATGGGGGCACCAAGGATGCCCACACTGGCTCACCGCCTCTCCCCATGAGCAACTCCAGAATGGAATAAGGTCCAGCCCCTCTCGAGATGAGTGGTTCCAGATCCCAAGCTATGTGTTGAGGTGAGTCCAACTATATCTATATCTATATCTAGTCAGTAGCCAGCATCAGCAGCCAAGAATTGGTCTGACAGAACCCTTGCCTTCGGCTGCCACCCATCTCACAATGCACTCGACCTCTATAGCCTCTCCCACAGGTGGTGGGTCCATGGGAAGGACTCATGTCTCCTTTTTGGCCTGGGCCTGGCTGGGCTCCATGGGCAGAAGCCCGATCACCAGGCGCTCACCTTGGAGCCCCTCCCCAAGGCCTGGCTCCAGGGGGGGACCCCAGTAACCCATGTCCAGGCAAGGGAAACTGAATACTTGATGTTTTATCCATAGAGGTCTTTTGAACCACATTTAGTCTGGACCTACACCTAGAACCTGTTTGCCTTAGGTGACCCTAGCCCCCAACAAAATAGCTTTGACCTTGCCCCTTACAACATACCTAGGATCATTAGGACACGCAAACCCCTCCACCACAATAAAGTGGCGATTCAAGAAGGGATGTATAAAAATTTAGTATATTAATATCCAATATATTATCTCATCTCTGCTTTTTGCAGGTGATGTTGTCCTTGTGGCATCATTAAGCCGGGACTTCCAGCTCTCATTGGAGCGATTCGCAGCTCAGTGTGAAGCGGCTGGGATGAGAATCAGCACCTCCAAGTCAGAGGCCATGGTTCTCAGCCAGAAAAGGGTGGAATGCACCCTCCGGGTCTGGAACAAGGCCCTGCCCCAAGTGGAGGAATTTAAGTATTCCGGGGTTTTGTTTATGAGTGAGGGAAGGATGGAACAGGAGATCGACAGGCAGATTGGTGCAGCATCTGCTGTAAAGTAGAGCTTGTACCATTTTGTCATGGTGAACAGGGAGCTGAGCTGAAAGGCAAAGCTCTCATTTTACCAGTTGATCAACATTCCAACCCTCACCTATGGTCACAAGCTGTGGGTAGTGACCGAAAGAACAAGACTGCGGATATAGGCGGCTGCAATGAGCTTCCCTTGGAGGGTGGCGGGGATCCCTTAGAGATAGGGTGAGAAGCTCAGCCATCCGGGAGGAGCTCGGAGTAGAACCGGTGTTCCTCCACATTGAGAGGAGCCAGTTGAGGTAGCTCGGGCATCTTATTAGAATGCCATCAGAACGCCTGCCTGGTGTGATGTTTTGGGCATGTCCAACCGGCAAGAGACCCCGGGGTCAACCCAGAACATGCTGGAGGGACTATGTCTCTCAACTGCCTCGGTGTCCCTGAGCTGGTGAAAGTGGCTGGGGAGAGGGAAGTCTGGACCTCACTGCTTAGGTTGCTGCCCCCATGACCCAACCCTGGATTAAGCAGATGATGATGATGATGATAATGATGAATTTCTATACAACTTCAAGGCTGTATCATATCTGCCATTTATGCATTAATGCAGTTTAGACAAACAAACTTGTATGTCATCCTTAACCAACATCAATTGGTCAACACATTGCCAGATTTAATTAAACTCCTATACATTTTTACAAGTAAATAACAATGTCTAACTTACTGTTTGTGCATTGACAAGTTGTACAGAGTAACTACTGACTTAGCTGCTGTTGCCAGCAAAACCAATACAATCATACTGACTTCACAATTCACCATAACAACTTGTTAGTGTAGCTTGTTGCCACATATGTTTGTCATTCACCACTATCTTGCTTTTTCTTCTCCTCCTCTTGGCAGCACTTTCCCTGCATTTGCTGAAGGAATCTTACATTTCATATTAGTTTATTTGCTGTCAACTACACCATGTAGTGGTAAGTACATTCACCTCACAGCAGGAAGGTCCTGGATTCAAGTCCTGGGCTCAGGTGTTTCTGTGTGGAGTTTGCATGTTGTCCCCACGTGAGTGTCTTGGCCTTGCGATGTTCTGGCGAGCTGTTGGCTACAATGTCAGCTGACAGAGGCTACAGTTCCCGCTGCTTAAAAAGAGCCCAGACAATCAAGGACCCTACCCACCCAGGACACTCGCTTGGGCAGAAAATACACGACAATCAGCTTGTGTACAAACAGACTGAAAAACAGCCTCTACCCCAGAGCCATAACTACACTAAATGCTGCAGGGGAACGTGCTAATGAAAATATAGCCAGCACGTCCAGAATGTCCTGAAATTGTATGTCATTTTATTCTTGTTTCACTTATTTTAGATATTTTTATTTAATGTAGATATATTTTTCTATGATTGAACGTTGCTATGGTGGTTTATATCCACTTTCGTTGTACAGTGAATGTGCAGTTTCAAAGATTTTCAAATTTCATCTATTCTGTATGCTGCTAAACATGTTACAAATTTTGTTCCTTCATTTTTTTAACATGTATGAATAACAGTAAACATGAACACACACGTGCAAACTTATGCACACACACATGCATACACGCTCTCTCTCTCTCTCTCTCTCTCTCTCTCTCTCACACACACGCACACACACAATAAATCTGTATAAGTTCATATCTTCAGTTTATCGTTATAATTGTATGAGTAAATCTATATCAGTGGAATTGGCAAAAACAAAGGGTGTAAAAAATAATTTTGGTCTTCAGTGGTTATCAACCACAGACGACAATGCTGAAGAGGAGGCCACCCTGTCGGTTGCTGGGAGGAGGTTTCCCTGTTAGCCTCAGACAAAGATATACACATTAGGCTAACTGGCTCTTCCAAATTGACCCTAGTTGTGAGTGTAAGTGTGTGTTGGTCTTGTGTGTGTTGAACCTGCAATGGTTCAAAGCATATCCCACCTTTGCCCAGTGTTGGCTGAGATAGGGGTCAGCCTCTCTGCAATACAGAAATACTACATTCATTCATTCATTCATTCATTTTCTGAACCGCTTAATCCTAATTAGGGTCGCGGGGAGGCTGGCGCCCATCTCAGCCGACTCTGGGTGAGGGCAGAGTACACCCTGGACAGCTCGCCAGGCCATCGCAGAGAAATACTACAATGCCTGCTAATTAAGTAAGCTTCAGTTATTAAGTGACTCATCTGTACCTAAGACCTTTTTTTAATACAATTCCACTGTTTGACTTCTCATGGTGATCGAGCACTAGCCTCACAACCCTGCATGTATGTGTGTGCACGCAGTGTGATAAATGCAAATGTGAAATACAAATGTGTTCCAAACAGCAAATAAATAAAAAGGGTTGATTTCTAAGCATCTGCCCCAATACAAATCTGCCTGTTCCCTTTGTCTATTTTTTTTCTGTCAGTCTGTTAGGGCATCGTTTGCTGTGCACACACTCCAACTGATGCTGTTTGCACACTTTTCTGTCTTATGTTGACAGATGATGAAGAATGTCAAAGCAGGGGGAGATGCTCAAACACAGTCGCACACATGTGAGCATGTCTGTGGGTTTTAATGCCCTGTTGAGAAAGTCTTATTGGCTTAGATTAACTGCTCTTTCCTCTACACTCTGACATGTTTTAAAGGCCTCATGATAAAGAGTCTGTGGATCCCTTTATAAGACTGTTTGTACCTGTCACTTTATTTAAACACAGGGAACAAGGAAGAGATTCATAGTGTGTGCTGTCAGATGAAATAAATCTTGGGGGATCAAGAGAAGAATTATGTTCTTATCTGTGAATTATGCTGCCTGGATTGTAGGAATAATCTCTTTATAGAAAGATAAATACGGGAAGTGATTGCTTTGCTTCTGTGGTGCCATGCAGTGGGGTGATATTGTTTTCACAAATACTGTAAATTGGTTGAATTGAATGAAGACAGGTTCAGGGATGTTTTTTTTTTTTTATTAAGACTAAGAATATGCTTCAGTTTTCTCTCTTTGGTTAAAACCAGGAATTTATGGAATTAAAGGAATTTAAAGGAATTAAATCATTTTAATTATGTTAAATAAAATACCCTACAATCATACATTTTTAAATTAGATTAAACAGTAATCAACCTGGTTGTAGGTTGCTGGATTACTGATCCCAAGGTGATTCTGAGCCCTACTGTCACCGGGTTGTCATTGCTGTCCCCCCAGTGCAGCTAACTGGGTTATCAAAGGTCAGCCATGTCTCTCACTGTCGGTGGTCAGAGGCATGTAAAAGAACCATTGCTGACTTTCGTAAAGAGTTCAGGTTTCTGCCCTCGCCCAGAGTCACCCACAGGGTATACTCTGCCCTCGTGCAGAGTCAGCTGAGATGGGTGCCAGCCTCCCCGTGACCCTAATTAGGATTAAGCGGTTCAGAAAACGAATGAATGAGTAATTGACGTTGAAACATGAGTTTAGGTCACTTCATTCGTGTGGAACATTCATCTACTCCATTCATACAATTATCCAATCAGCCATTCGTGTGGCAGGAGCACAATGCAAAGAAGAAAAAAAAACATTATGTGGACACAGGTCAAGTGATCCTTTTTTTCTTTCTACCATTATCTATGAACTATAGAAAGCATGCTTGAGAAAGTTCACTGCATCAAAATCCACTAATTCTTCTGAAATACTCAAACTTGGCTAGGACCAACAACCATGCCATGGTCAAAGTGACTGAGATGACATACCATATTCCCCTATTTGGATATTTGGTTAGTTAAATAACAGAATATCTCAAGCTGTATCTGCATGGTCTGCGATGGCCTGGTGAGCTGTCCAGGGTGTACTCTGCCCTCGCCCAGAGTCGGCTGAGATGGGCCACCACGCGAACCATATTAGGATTAAGTTTGAATGAATTAATAAATGTATCTGCATGGCATGGCACAGGGGCTTAGTGGTTAGCAATGTCATCTCATAGCAAGAGGGTTTTTGGTTCCCACTGGGACCTTTCAGTGTGGAGTTTGCATGATTCTTGACTTGAGGCCAAAATAGCGACGCAACGGCAAGATGGCGTTTCTGTATGGAACCTGCGTGCTCTCCCCGTGCTTGTGTGGGTTTCCTCCGGGCAGTTTTGTTTTCTCCTACAGTACAGTCTGCAATGGTCAAGCAAACTGTTCAGGGTGTCCCCCGCCTCACCCAGTGTTGGCTGAGATAGGCTCCAGCCTCCACATGACCTTAATAGTGAGTGAGAGCATAAGTCAAAGAAATGCACATTAGGTCAACTGCCTAGTCTAAATTACTCTGGGTAAACCTTGTCTCTCACCTGAAGTCTTCGGGGATTGGCTCCAGCTTAACCCTGATGGATAAGCAGTATAGATAATGGATGAATGGACGGGCACAGTGAGCGGAACAGCAGCACTGATTGTGCTTTCCCGCATGACTCGGTTTATGTGGTGGCGCATGCGCGGCATGATTATAAGAAGGTTGAGCTCACTTTGGTTCGGCTCAGTGGTAGGGCATGCCCGGCACGATTATAGGAAGGTTGAGCTCACTTTGGTTGGGCTTGGTGGCCCTCCCATAATTCCATGGGTGACTCGATTTATGTGGTAGCGCACACGCAGTAGTTTTTACAGTTCTTGCAATCGTCGCCACCGCTTTCCATGCAGGAATAAACAGGCCTGGAAAGACAAACAAGACATGTACAAGTCTAATATAGATAGACTATATAGACTTGGATTAACTGCCCTTCACAGCACTCCACTTCTCTATGAGAACTTCTAGTAATAGTTGAAAACACTGACGCTGAAAACACTGACGTGGATAGAGTCAGTTGCTTCAGGTTCCTGGGGATCAACATCACTGAGGATCTGAGCTGCTCCCATCACGTGGGTGAGATCACAGAAGCAGCGAGACAATGGTTCTTCTTTCTTTGGTGGCTGAGGAGGTTTGGTATGGACTTCAGAATACTCACCAACTTCAACCGATGCACCATCGAACGTATTTTGTCTGGCTGTATCACTACCTCGTATGGCAGCTGTAATGCTCTGGACTGCAAAGATCTACAGAGGGTGGCCATATCAGCACCAAGCATCACCAGGACTGAACTGCCTGCCATCCAGGACATACAGCGCTGTAGGAGGAAGGCCCAGCGGATCCTCTCTGATCCCAGCCACACACTCTTCACGCTCCTAGATGGTACAGGAGCATCCGGACTCGCACCAGCAGATTCAGGGACAGTTTCTACCTGCAAGGCTACTGAACTGCCGAAATACCAGACAATCTGCACACTTTTGCACACTCATTGTACACAATGTACATGCACACACTACCTCTGCCCTGCAACCACTTTAGTTTTTTACATTAGTATTCTGTTTTTATCCTACTGTGTATACAACCACTCACACACACACACACACACACACACACACATATACATATATACATATATACATATATATATATATCTATATATATA